>JAMKCH010012441.1:0-27963 GCA_023653785.1 Ophioderma brevispina | reverse complement strand
GGACATTCAAAATTATGTTTTTAGCTCTCACATCAAAACAGATTGAAATGTTGGCACAAAACTTAGTACAGATTGGGTTTTGAGGTGAAGGCCATTCTAACAAGATGAAAACTTTATATACTTAAATCAGGTCATCCCCTTTTAATTGTTTTTAGTCAGCATGTATAAGTACATTTGAAAATCTAGTTTTCCCACGTCTTTCTATGGAGAATGGGCATATAGAGGACGCTAAAACATACAAGTCATGACCTTTGTAGGCCAAAATGGCAAGATTCCCGCAATGGATTTTTCTGATTTTTGCAGAGATAATAGCCCTTGCATGTCCCTACTTACATCAGTTGTCAAAATTGTGTCGCCGCTGCTTAAAATTGTTCTAAAAGAGACAATTTGTATGGGGTCAAACAGCGGTGTATCACTCACAGTGCACAGGATGGATACTTTCACAAAAAAGACACTATTTGCATTAACGCTGCCACCATGTTTATGAAATAGACATAGAGCCGGGTAATGTTTTAAAATCGTCTCTTGAAATATTTGCTGATTTGGAAATGCAAGGTCTAATTTCAAAAAAATCTAAAGTTTTTAGTAAGCTCTCATGTGATCATTTACCTGATCCAAATCTTCATTGTTTATTACATAAAGAAGGCTCTGCCTATCGTTGTACATCCTCAATCACTTTTATTTTTTTTAAATCCTGTGTATATATCTTGTGCCTTTGATGGAAAATAAATAAACTTGATTGAAGGCATTTTGGGCTTATTCACTTCAGATGTGATTTTATGCATTGGTAAACATTCTAGACTATGCAAAAACTCAGTTTTGAAAAAAAAAAGTAGTGCTCCTTTCTGAAAATGTCCTTGTGTCTCTGTAAATAAAAGACTAATAAAGTCAGATCACCAGCATCACCTTGTATCTAAATACATTTTACCTTGATATTTAGTATTCATTTCATGTTGCACACTTGATACGATTTACATATCACACCATTTAATCTTCAGGAAAAATCTTGCTACAGCTGTTGCCATATTATATTTTTATAAAAAATCTTTATGGTGTCCATTTTTATAGCGTTATTTGTTTAATAATCTGTTAGTATGACCATCAATAAAAGGTGTGGCATATCGATTGCATTCTTCATTCACACCTCTATAGTTAGATGGGTATAGAGTAATAACTACATCCTACTAATCAATTACAAGAGCAACATGTTATATTAAAACCTATATCTATCTTGCTTTCCTATTAACAAGGATATTTAACAGGGATGGCCCGCGCCGATCCGACCCCCCCCCGATTTACTTGTTACAGATTCCATCTTGATTGAATGGACTTGACTCTCTATTTAGCCAAATTTAAAGAGACACTGCACATTTGAAAAAGAAGTGCGACGACTCATGATTATCAAAATGATATTTTGCTTGGAATTATAAAGCTGTTATAACATTTGCCCTCACCTGAAAATGATTAAGACCAAATCAGTGTCCTGGGGGTAAAAATGAATGAATTTTATAATTAATGCGCCGGGCAACATTAAAGGCCAGGAAATAGGGAAAAGCAAATAGAATGATGTGGTTTGTGTCAAGACTCATGCGATGGATCGAAAGCATTCAATAGTTGGGTTGGTGATGGACACAGTAGCGAAATATTGATTTTTCAAGAGTAAAGAACATGCCAAGGTGACTGTGGGAATTATTCATGACACGACTGAAAATCAATAGTTTCACTAATGATGTCACTGCTAGTGTATTCTTTTTTTCTGCCCTGTTTATGGAATGGAATGCACCCGAACGATTTGGGAGTAGGTTTATATTCATTTCCTGGGACTTTAATACAGCAGACAACGGAAAAAAAGGAAAAAAGATAAATGCGTTTAACGCTAGAGAGAAAACGCACGCCGTATGCATTGTTTCCCACGGCATGAACCCTTTTTGACCGGTCTGTGACCTTTGTATGTAGTTTAATACAATGAATACAAGTCCAGTTTCATGTAATATACACATTGTTGATAAAAAGTATGGAAAAAAAACTTAAAGTTAGCCTTAAAATTACCCAGATGCTTTAACCTCTTATTAACGTACCTATATGTTTTGAAGATGTTAATTTTCTGGTGTGTAAAATGTTATCTCCATTCTTCCAATTGGCCTTAGATATATTTGAGAGCCAAAGTGTGAAGAAGAGAAATTTTTCATATTTTGTGAAAATGTACCAGTGCCGCTTTTTAAGCCAAATTAACTTCGCTATTTTGCAATATCCTGATAGAGTCCATGAATATATAGAGAATAAAATATTAAGGCAAGTATTGTGCATATTCATATAAGTTATTAATGTTACTATTTTTTTTATTTTTTTTATTTTTTTTATTTTTTTTATTTTTTTTATCTTTTTTATACATTTTCTTTTTCATGCTTAACAAGAATTACATGATCTACAATTAAGATGGCGGACCTGTATTGCTTTTGTTAATATTCAAATTAGATCATTTGTAATAATCAACATACAGCGGGCTGGCGCCCCAGACCTCTTTTATGGGGGAAATAGGGGGGAAGAAATTGAAATTTTTGGGGGAAAAGAAAAGTGAAATTCTGGGGGGGAAAAAAGGAGGAAGGAAAAATATCAAATATTTGGAGATTTTTAATCAATTTGCGGCCCCCAATCGCCCTGATTTTCCAAAAAAAAAATTGTGAGTTGGGGCACCCACCAAATAGCCGAAATTGTAAAAAATCCCTCATTTTCTTTCGGCCCCAAGGGGGGGGGGGGTGGGGAGGGATTGGGGGGGGGGGGGGGATTGGGGGGGGAGCAGCAAAGAATTTTTTTTTGCCCAGCCCCCCGAGGGTTGTCAACATATATTCAACATCGGATGCAAAACCATAAGTCATCATGGTTTACCACCCTTCATGGGTATTGTTGTGCTTTATCGGTTTGTTAATAGTAATTTTGTTCGTTCTATTATGTGCAAATGAATGAATGATTTCATGATATTCAAGTTTACACTTCATGGGTAGTTGTGTTTTGTTGTAACAGTGCAAACAGCCGAGATATACAACATTTTTTTTCGAGACAACCTTGTAGCCCAGTTGTGTAAAAATTCACAACTAGTCTGTCACCAAGTTCAATGTTGGCCAAAGGAGGCCTCCTACTGCGAAGGAAAATGTGACCGGTTGCCCACAGTGTAAACTTGCCAGGAGCGAAACAGGAGTCAATTACTGGGGGTGACAAATAAATTACAGTTCATGTACAAATTTTGTGATCCGAGATAAGCTAAATCTTTTCCCTTGCTTTTCATCTCTTTCCTCTTCCCCCTTTCCCTATTCCCCCTCACGATACCTTTCCTCACTTCACCGACCCCCCCCTACTGTGACTTGGTTAGTCCATAAAAGCCATAGAGGTGGTGTGTATGGGTTTAAGAAGAGGAGCTAGGCCAATAAAGAGAGGGCACTGAACAGTCAACATGAGGAAAAAAACGATCATTAGTGAAAGAGCTAAAAAGCCAGCCTTAAACAAGACCGTCATGTGATACAGAAGGTGTAAGTGCAATAGCTGACAATGTGAAATCTGTATTAAAATGATTAAATTTATCTTTTCTGAGTAGTGGCTTTTGTCTGAAGGAAACCATTAAGATCAAGCCATGACAAAGACTTGCATATTAGTATGTTGATGAGTATGCGCAGCTATGCAAAAAAACTTCCGACCTTCTTGCATTTCACATAAAGAAACATAATCCTTTGTGTATTACTTTAAAACAATCAAACAAACATAAAAAAAATAGATACATATAAAAAGAAAAAAAAAAAAACGGTTTCACGATCCAGTTGCATTCAAGCATCAACAATGTCAATTTGGCCTCAATGGAGATGAGCATTTGAATATCAAGAGCAGCAAGCAATGTGTGCCAGCACTTCCCCGTAGAAAAATGTGAATGGAAATTCGGGGAAAAAAAATATGGGTGTGTTGGATACAAAACTAAGTCTAATAACAACACAGACACTATGAATTCATACCCCTTATTGGCAAACATGATGACAATGGATACTTAAAAATTAAACAAAAAAATAAAACAAAAAAGAATACCCTTTTCTAAGTTTGGCTGGTGATATATTCCTTGAAATATTTGAATGTCCCCTGGGGTATCAACATCCATACCTCTTAGACATTTGTTTTTTTAAAAAGGGCACTCGAGGACGTGGTGGGAACATATAACTCTGCGTTGCCCCTAGTTCAACAAACGACAACAAATAATTGCTGAATGAAATCAAATTATTTCTAACACTCTTTTAATTTATGAGTATTTTTTTCACTGCCACAAATCTACATCCAGATAATTAAAAACCAAAAATCAGTTTCTTTAACAAAAAGTTGACCAATCACCGGCCCCATGGCCAGCGGCCGATAGTGTTGAAAAAAAAAAGTGTGCCTGGCAGATTAGTAGAAACCGGCGAGCCTCGTATTACATGCACGAGCTCTACCAACTAAGCCTATCAAGCAAGGGTTGTCCTTGGTATAAATGTTTTACTATCAAATAGCTTCCTTGTGATTTTTTTGTGAATAATGGGCGTTGTATTGGGATCTACATTTCTTTTTCACGCCGTGGGCCGGATTTAATTTTTTTTAGTATCAGGAGAAGCATATTCATAAATTAGACAATTGCAAAAAACTCCTTGAAAATTTTGTTGGCAAAAAATAAAAAAAATAAAAAAAATCAAATGGTGGGTGGGTATTATGGAAACCCCCCCCCCCGGGCATTAAGTGTAAGTAATAACAACAAGGTGAATTGTTAAATGAAGTAAAATACTCATCTCTTTCCCATTTACCTGATACTTATATTCATACCTTTGTGTGCTAACACTCTCAAATAAACTTATGTTATACTTGTTTTTGCCCATTTTCGCCCAAAATTTTTTTTCTCAGAGTTTTTTTTCAATGCCCTCACCCAAAACATTAATGCCTCCATAGACTTTGGAAGTCTGTGGCTATAGCCCATCTCATCCATCATGGGATTAAGGGATCTGTAACTTGCAATCTACTCATCCATCTTATGATGATTAAAGAAGAGGTCTCAGTTTGACAACTCAAAATGCCCCCGATGACCTTGAATGGATTTTCACTATGTTTGAATTGAATAAACTTTCATGCCAACTTTGTGTATCGTGTATACATGCAGGTGAAGTAAAGTAATCATATTGTACAGTAATTTGAAATCAGTGCATGACATAATGAGTGTGTGTTGACGCTGCAATCATTGTAGGAAACATTTTAGAGAGAGGGGTACGGAAAAAGAAGAAAACCTATTCAAAGGCCATTATATTTCAGGCTTATTTCCCGCCTTATTCATGTTTTAAATAGCGTGTGCACTTCAAAACCATGACACAGAAAGAAAAAAAATTTAGAACTTCAGTAAATTGAGTATGTACATGCCTCCATACAATTAAAAAAAAGCACCTATATAGTACTATGATACATATTAAAGGTTGTTGTTCCGATTTTTTTTGTCTATTGGTTTTCCTACTTGATATGAGAGACTCGCACTTGCACATACACCCATCAAGTACCGTGGGAACTTTTTAGTTGGCAGTAATTTGGCCAATTATCTGAAGAGGTGGATCACATATGAAATGGCTCAAATATGGAGTGGGTAGTGTATTCAAGGCTGGCGCTTTGAAACACAGGGGAATTCGGTGACACACGACTTAAAAAAAAAAAAAAATGGGGTTCTTTGGGTGAGAGACAGCCAAAAGCCCAATAAGGGTTCTCGCGGTGACAAATTTGCCAAAATTTCCAAAAAAATGGGGGTCTGTTTACATCATTTTGGCCAAACAGTCCCCCAAAATAGGGGGTGTTGAAGTTAATGGAAAATTTTCAAATTTTTCCCCAAGCATGGGTTCTTTTTGGTGACAGTTTGGTAATAATTAAAAAAATATGGGGTCTTTGGGTGACATTTTCAAATATTATGGCGGTTCTTTGGGTGACAGCGATGCCTGAAAATGGGGGTCTAACAGCATTAAAATGGCTGTCACTCCAAAGATGGGAGTGACCCATTGGGACATTCAATTCCAAGAGTCTTGTGTCTCAGGTTCAGCAGAAGGCAGAAACTAAACACCCTTGTTAAAGTAAATGAGACCTTTGAACACCAACCATCCTTTCATTTATTGTTTTTTGGTTTTTGGTTATCTTGGAGGTAGTGGGGAACAGGGGAAGGGGTAAATTGTCCCTCCACATTGTCCCCACATTTGTCCCCCAACAGAGACTTGTGGCTGTTCCACAGTTTCAGCAATCTAATTCCCAAAATTTCCATGAATTTCATGAGTATTGTCCCCTGAGAGTGAGTCCCCCATTTCCCACACAACATAATTTATGGTGCTTTAACTGTTTTAAAAATAATATATTGATGTAAATATATTCACTGCAGTCTGTACAATATTCTTTTCATTTTTAAAATTCTTTCATCCAATACCCAAGTGGTATTTTATCCTTTGTGTTCAATTGACAATATCTCCAGTTAGGGTCCATCAAATTGGATGAAATAAAAGCGAGGATTTAGCTTATGAACTTTTCTAACAAATTAAGTCAAAATATTTCTCGCAGAAATGCAGTTTACATTTTTCTATAATTTTAGTTTGATTGTATTTTTTTTTTCAAGATAGACACTGGTAGAACACAAGTGACTGTGACACAAGTGACTGTAACATTGGCATTAGTTTCATCCTAATGAAGTTCAGTTTTCAAACATTAAATGTTTATCAATAAAAAAAATACCACTAACTTTCTGTTAGGTACAATTGTAATTATTATTTAAGTGGAAAATACTCTTGATTTTCATACACGAACAGCTTAACACTTAGTGACGAAGGGAATTTCACTCCTGTTAGTGTCCAAGGGGGACAACCCCCAAAACCATTTTCCTGAATGAAATGTTTTTACAAAATTTAAACCACATGTGAAGGGTCATAAGACAACCCCAAATCAGCAATAACAAATGAAATTTATATTTTTTGGCTGTAAATTAGAGGCAAGACATGCCAGGGCAAAAAGTTGTTTTCAAAACACATGAAAATTAGGTAAAAGGACAGAAAATTTCAATGAGCATTGGGCTTACATTAAACTTTTTGAAATCTTTTATTTTTTTTTTTTTTTTTTTTTTTTTTTTTTTTTTTTTTTTTTTTTTTTTTTTTTTTTTTTTTTTTTTTTTTTTTTTTTTTTTTTTTTTTTTTTTTTTTTTTTTTTTTTTTTTTTGTTTTCAGCAAATAAAGAGTTAATTATTTTTAATGTTACTAATAATCATTTACTTACATTTATGGATGCACATATATCAGCAAAACAAATTGGCTATGGTTCTTTGATTTTTAAAAATATTCTCAGCCGACTTTCGTTAGTGCCCAAGAGGTGGTTCCATGGGACCCCTACTAATTAACTCATTAATGGTTTGGCCGATTTTAATTATTTTTGTATGAAAAGAAGCGCATTCAAAAGTCAGACCTTTACAAAAAATGTCCATGCAAAATTTCCATGCAAAAAGCGGCCAGCGCAAAAACAAGTTTTGGGTGGTCCAAAGGAATATTCTCAGCCAACTTCCATTTTCCATTAGTGCCCAAGGGGGTGTTTCCATGGGACCCCACTAATTAACTCATTAATGGCTTGGCCGATTTTATTATTTTTTTGGGAATGAAAAGCGCATTTAAAAGTCAGACAAAAAAAAAAATTCCACGAAAAAATCCCAGTGTTAAGCGACCAGCATGAAAACAAATTTTGGGGGTCCATAGCCCCCCCGGTCACTTAAGTGTTAAACAATTCATCCATTCTAAGTAGGCCTCATTCACTCCATGTAAATCATAGATAAGGTGTAGTCCTAGCACCTGCAAAGGAAGGACATTTCCCAGGAAGACAAATTTCACTATTTCTCATATAGTACATTTCTGTATGTGGGAAAGCAAAATGTCCCTTCAGATACCCACATTTCCTGGGATTGAAGTTTACATATTTCGAGGTCTGGACAGGGCAGCTTTGGACATAATCTATAGCAAAGACACAATTTAAAGCAATGAAAGACACGTTTTAAGACAAGCAGGGGTGTCTAGTCTTCTGTTATTCGTCCCTGAGGTGAGGGAATAAGTTTTGTCTCTATGGTCATTTAGGAAAGAATTTGATGCTTAGGTAATTGGAACCCATGTTAAATTATGGAGAAGAATTGGGATAAAATGTGGCAAAGAGGGGAAACAATATTGATTTTCTGGAAAAATAGACACCCCTGAAGACAAGAAAGAAAGAAACTAAAATGTTTATTTTTTCATGGCATATTCTCTCTCCTTAATGTTTGTATATATGTTTTGTACTATTTAATTCTATGCATTAAAATATTGTTTTCACAAAGTGTTATTTTCCAATTATTCAAAGGCATTTTGTCTTCCAAAACATAAAAATAGCCATAGAATATGCAATATACAACCAAATTAATGTGCAACTATAGGCCTTGTGGATTACAACACTTTATTTCATGAGTATTTTATTATACCAGTAATTCGAGCAATTCCCCCATAGACAACTTTGGGTTGATTTTTACCGGCATCAAAATCAGAGGCAAAGATTTGTTTAATGTAACAACAAAACAGACTTGATCGATTCAATTTCAGGAGTACTTTGTTCATTGGTATACTTTGTAATTATGTAAAAATCTTTAGATATTAAAAAGTAGGGCACCCTCTATATAAAATCTCTGATTATCCTTCTAATTAGAGGTGGGTGACCTGATCGCCAACCTCGCCCCCAAACCTAATCCATCAGAGATTTTTGTATCAGAACAAAGTCAGAACTAAGTCTGAAGAGGTTATTAAATATTTTAAAATGAAATCACTGTAAACTTTGCAATTTCTGTTAAACTAATATGAAACTCTTTCCGTTGTGCCTGTGTAACCTCCATCACAACCTCTGTAAACAATAATCAAATTTACAGCGAACCTCCGCGAGAGACTATACATGAATAATTTGAGCCCGATGGCAAGCATTATTTTGGTGGCTGCTGATCGGCAAGAAATTCAACATAATATTATAAGCTGCCAGGAACCAATATGGATCAGTCCTATACTAACAAAGTCAATATAGTGGAGGAGCTAGGACCCAGGTTAGGGTTGCAAAATTCCCGGGAATTTTCAGAGCGGAAAATTTCCATGGAAATTTTGGGAATTAACGGGAATTTTAGGAAATTTTCGGGAATATTGGGAATTTTCAAAATCTATTGAAATTGATACCAAAAAAATATGGTCCTTTTTTTCAGATTAGGATATTACTCTGAAATGCTTCAGAAGAACATACAAGCAAAAACAAGCACTGACTCTTTGGGTCAGTTTTATTTTATATTCTATCACTCATTGGTCTTGCAGCTTGTATTCTGTAAACCACCCATAGTGAGAAATTCAAAATCAACTTTAACTTAAATGGTTTTGACTGCTTCCTGTAACAGGTTAGTCTTGTTCAAGACGCTCGGCTATGTCCCCTTTCGAAGTACATCCCCCGTGTATGATCAGTGGTATTGACCTAGCGAGCTAGTATTGACCCTCTCCCCCGCACCTTAGTCTATGTAAACCCTAGCTCGAACACGTCGTAGCCCGGGCGAAGCCCGGGGACTACGACCCCCAATATGGAGTGTCCAGTCAGAGTACCTCGGACTATGTAAACCCGTACACATGGCATGTAGAAAAGCCTAAGCATAGTCCGGCGCCCATGTAAACTTGTACACATGTCACAGTATATAGAAAAATGGTCTGAGAAATTTTGTTCATACCTTCCATTTTATATACACGAATCACTCCCGAATTACTGTCAACACTGCTACCCGAATCTCCTCCCACATTAGAAATTGCTAAATACAGGAATCGCTCACTGCGAGGCGAAGCCGAGCGTCTTGTTATTTTTGGATTTCAAACAACTTGATGGGCTGAACCAATTATGCAAATGAGCACAGTAGCTTGTACTCATTGGATAAACGATGTCGCTTCATGCTGTCAATCATGAGTATAGCCGGAGCAATGAACAGGTCTGGTGACTGGTCAGGTACGGTTTATTTTGCATGTGTTTATGTACAAAGGTCACGCTTCATGAATGATTAATTTCGATCCCATAGTCATTGCATCGTATCTTTGATTGGCTATTAAAACTCGAATAATTCATCGTCGCCCGTATATGGAAAAACAACCCCCGCGAAGACTTTTTCCAGAAATTCGGAAAAAAATTTACAAACTCTCCAAGACACTTCGCTGAGCAGGAAAATTTGTCTGCACGTGCAGCGTCACTCATCTTTTCAATTGCGTTACCGAATAACGATGAAGACCGTAGTACTGCATTGGCATTGTTGGTTGGTGGGATTCTCAGCCGAGTTTGTAATAGGCTTTGATTTCAACAGTTTGCTAGTGAAATAATTCAAGCGAAGCGTCTTGACCAAGACTAGTAACAGGCATGAACATATCAGTGGAAATTCAGCCATCCAGCTAATTTCAGATTTTTTGGAAATCCAGATTTCCACAACTTTTTTTTTTTTTAATGTAAGCCCATTTTGGGTTGATTTTATGTACATATGAACAACCCAAAATGCCACTGAACAGGCTACCAAATAAATAAATGGGTATTTCCCCACAATCTAAAAATCAGTCAATTTCCTGAAAATTCAAATACCGGGCACTACATGGCCGCAAACCTATCCCCAAAACTTAAGGTAGTCAGCCTTGGTGGTTGATTGCTCAAGTGCGGAACAAAAAGGTCGCTAGGATCGATTAGGGAAAGTGGAGGATCGTAGCGAGCCTAAAGGAAGATAGATACCAACAAAGAAGGAGGTGCGGCGGTTCCCGAAGGGGGCAAAGGTGATCGCAAAAGGTAAGAACCGGAGAGCAAACAAGCCACGAATAGGGAGAGTAGAGGCAAGTAAACACGGAGATAGTGAGGGTAGAAGTTATTTGAGGAATGCGCAGAAAAGGCAGAAGTCCCTCAGATGAGGGAGGCTGGAGGAAGTCAGAAGGAAACAGAGAGAGTGCAGTCACAGGAGAGGAGGCAACCCCAAACGAGGAGAAATGGAGTTAAGGAGAATCCGCAAATACGGAAGAAGTTCGATAGATGAACTAACGAGAAAACGATGTGAGAGCAAAGAAGGAAGGGAATAGAAGACAAGGCAAGAAGGAGAAGACATGTACGGAAAGGCAAACAGCGGGAGACCGCGAGAACAAGAGACTCACGAAGGCTTCCAGGCGGCGGATGGTAGTATGCGAAGAGGGGGTGTTTGATTCACTAACAGAGGGCTGATGAAGGCAAAAACTCGCAGTATAGCGACCACTAAGTTGTTAATGCATATTGTAATCATATTGTGTACTAATTTATACTTGAATTCCTGTTCAGTTGCCACTGGTTTGTAAACCATATCTTAAAGTTATGCTTGCAATATTGTCAGTATAAGTAATGAATTAAAGTATTGTTACAAATGCTATTAAAACAATGACATTAAACAGCCTCCTACAGATCCAAAGAAAAAGTGGCATTAATTATATTACAGAGCCGATGTAGAATGTTTACAATTTTAATAATTTAATAAATATTCCTTGGTATTTTAGAAATGTATTGATGAATACAGGATAATAAATTGGAAAATTGAAAGTTACACTTGAAAAAAAATGACATGAAAATCTGTAGCAGTTTAGTAATAAAATGTCAACATATAGTCTTTGCCAGATTTAGAAACCACTACTTCAAGTGAGTTAAATTTCCCGTAAGAGCTTACATTGTGTAGGTACCCTCTAGAATACGTCTAATTGGCCTGTAGCAATGTATATTAAGCACCAAATAGACATTTGAAAAAGAAGCCTAGCTAACATGTATTTTAAAGTTTTAATGGGATGAATGAGGGGGGGGGGGGGGGGGAGGTTTAAATGTTAAAATTTAAAAGATGCCAAATTGAAAATTCCCGAAAATTTCCCATTTCCCGGGACCCTTCAAAATTGTGTCCGAAAGTTCCGGGAAGTTTCCACACATTCCCGGAAACTTTCAACCCCTTTGCAACCCTATTTTTGACATTCTGGAAGAAATGTCTCTCAGATTTTCTACACTTCATGGAAATTGTTTATCAAAAGGGCAGCAAGATAGGCTACCATCCCATGAATACTGTAACCTAGTTTCATCAAATGGTCAATACTTTTATCCTTTTACATCAGGTGATTTGTTTTAGGTTACAAGGGTTTCAGTGGAGATGGTACATGTAATGCAG
This sequence comes from Ophioderma brevispina, assembly GCA_023653785.1. Taxonomy (NCBI): domain Eukaryota; kingdom Metazoa; phylum Echinodermata; class Ophiuroidea; order Amphilepidida; family Ophiodermatidae; genus Ophioderma; species Ophioderma brevispina. Next base: position 15,731 of record JAMKCH010012441.1, on the reverse strand, counting down.
GTTATTGCAGACAGACACGGTGTGTGATGTATGCAATTTATAATGTAGGAATCAGAGGGTGTGTTGAGTCAATCCCACCAAAGCACAGTTTTGGGAAATTTCACTCAATATGGGGTCATGTGATCCCACAAAATTCCTACTTTAACAAATAAAAAACCTGACTTTTACACTCATTTTAGAATCACAAAAATTAGTACTTGGGAACTTTAGCATGATCATGAAAGTTTTGTGGTCTTAAATTCTGAACATTTTTATCTCTAAGTTGTAGCAGTACATATAGGCAGATCGCAATGCATTTTGGGATTGTTCAAAACACCCTCTTGATTGTATGAATCTGTGAAAGGATCAGTCAAATGTGAGTTACTTTTGTTGAATATAAAGGGGTGAGAGGGGAGAAATGACCATATTAGTAAATGTCTTGTTAGGCAGATGGATAGGCGCACATGCTAAGCTTGTCACCAATTTTCAAATTGTAATAAGTTGTTTTCATGTCTTTGTCCTTCTTGCAGGAGTTGACACATGCTAGTGAAAACCACCACAGGGCAGTGGTCTCGCCTTGCTAGAGAGACTAGAAATCATCGACAACCCAAGAAAGTTTGACTATTTGAGCTCACAGAACAGGCCAAGAAGGTAAGGCAGGATCCAAGGTGTTAGATAAGTTGCTTGGATGACCTTGCTGTTGTGGGTTGATTTGAGCTTTTAAAACCAGTTACCTGCTTTATCTGGTGATCAGACATCAATGCCCAATAGGAAACCTGTTCACAGACACTTTGTGCCAATAAAACCCAGTATTGCCTGTTTTGTATACAACTCCTTTTGATAATGAACACGGTATGCTTTGGGCTTCTGAGAGAAATTCTAGAGTAAAAATAATATAAATAATACACGGCTTTTATAAAGTGCCACTTCATCAAGCTCACTGAGATGTTGCCTATTAGTATTACGCTGCCATCAGGAAATCGTCGTAATCATTTTGCTGCACCGAGGTCGGCAGCCGGCCAAGCGCACAATCCTATCAGCGCTTAGATTGTATATCCCCCAACAGCTACCCAACATCGCTTGGGTCAACGAGGCAAGCGAGGTAAGTGCCTTGCCAAAGTGCACAACATATTGGACCACAGCGGGGGCTGGAACCCGCAACCCTTTCAGATCCAGGGTCGAGCGCTCAATCCACGGGACCACATGTGCCCTCTGAGTACTCTTGTAAGTTTTGTACTTTGGAAACAAATACAATATTATCAAGGTCTCGCAGTTAATATGATGAGTCTTAACAAAACAGTCAATCCCTTGCACAGCTCAAGTAGCTCCAAGTCAGTTCCTCCTATCTGTGATAGTGGTTTAAATGAAGCTGTTGCGTGGTCGGACAGACATGATACTTTGACTGGCTTAATGGGCTATAAGGAAAGATATCTAAAGACTGACCAGACAATATAAGGTAGCCTTAATCTCTGACCTTAGCACAGGGATTTACATTGGTCAAGCAGACAGGGCCTCAAGCCAAACCCCAGGCTAGTATGGATGAAGGTGGTTATGGGCCTGGCGAGATGGCTTAGTAATGAAGAACCTTTTGGGTCAATAGATCAAAGGCAGATCCTTTGTATGGTTGGCACAGCTGCGGTTCATGCAAAGTAAGGCAAAAAACAGTGGTTTTGGATTGCACCAGGACCATCTGGTTAGGCAAAACAAGTAGGTAGCCAATATTAATTCTTTTTCGTCATTTAGGCAAGACAAGTGCCCATTTTTTATTTTAAATGGGGTGCTTTTGGGGAACAAATTTACAAAATGGTACTGAAAATGTTATGTAGGTAGTTTTCGTCCCAGAATATGAAAAAATTCCCAAAAAATATCATTGAACTGAAAATGACAAGCTGTATATACATTAGGCCAATACAAATATTTCTTCTTCCCCCCCCCTCAACACTGGGATATATTGGAAAGTGCTGGAAATGTGTTATTTATCTGTATTAGTGACCCTTCTGGTAGTCTTGAGTTACAAGAAAAATGGACTTGAGTTTACATATTGATGTTATCTAGTAAGAAATATATTTTACATTGTATCAACATTATAAAAAGTAATTTGACACAAATTATGTAATCAAGAACCACTTTTGAACGGCTGGGGTCAATCCCCATCATATGTATGAGTTTGAAGTAAGCATGCTGAAAACCCTATTTCAACCTTAAGCCTCAATGTTGAGGGAATCCTTAGTAAGGATCCTTATTTATGCAGCATTACCAGGAGATAATGGTAAAAGATGTTTCATTAGCAAAAAGCAACCAAAATTTTTTAAAAACAAAATCCAGTAGCAAATCTGAAACAAACTTATTTTCAAAATGAAATAAAACAAAATGGAGACCTTTCTTAAAGGAAACGATGCGAACATGTGAAGGAAGGATTGAACTTCATACATATAGAAAATATTGCCACTTCTCTCCCACATCGACCACTCTTAACCCAAGATCAATCCCCCAACACACCCGGGGGTGGGGGGGGGGTCAAACAAAACATGTGTAGTGTGCAAATGATTGAAATTACAAACCCTAGAAAATTATTCCATCAACATTGGACCTCCATCCAAAATTTTATTAGCCATTTCTGTATCCTCCCCCCTAAATGTCAAGGAAAATTATACCAATGTTGCTATTTAAAGACCTAATTTAGCCTACATCAGGTAGAGACAACATCCTTTTATTCAACCAGGTAATAAATAGCACAGTTTGACAGGAACATCCTGGTAGGGCCTATGAGCTGTTCCTACTTCGTTCCATCCTTCCTTTTCTCCTACGTGTTACATCCTCTATGTCCAACTCATAATGGCATTACAGAATCATTGTCAGTGTTTACCATGTACAAATATCAGTCGACAAAATAGATCTGTCTGTTATTGATGTATGGATATGTGTTCGAGATCTGTGGCCTTTGGCCTTTCGAAAAAAATGTGAACAAGTATGAAATATTTGCAGAAGAGAAGGACAGGTAACATGTAAATGTATTTAATAGAGGCCTACCGGCTTTAATGCTTGGCTTGAACAAGACTGAACAGGTGTCTAACATAGTGCGGGACAGTATATCAGATATAAACTTTGCAGCTCATCTTTTGTATTACAATAAGGGGTGTAAATGATAAAAGTTACAAGTTTTGAATTTTTGTTGAAACAAAGATCAATCATTAAGTCGACTATGTCAGGACCAGGGACCTCCACTTTAAGAAGAAAATGGGATGATAAAACAAGAGTGTGATACATGAAGTTGCTTAAACAACAACAGTGATTTGTAAGACATATTGCCATTAACATAAAGGGAACCACGGTGGGCCGGCCTTTTAAAGTGTTTAGCGGTTATTAGTGCAGAGCTCATTTGCAAATTTTGAATCTTTTACCAACAAGAGAAAGTTTTATTAGTAACACCTCATGAATAGTCTTGAGCTAATCCATGCTAATCTTCATTGCTGATTCCTATTTTACAAGTGCAGTTCAGACTTTTTCCTTACAACCTTGTCCCAGAGTCAACAGTAAGGTGTAATAAACAATCCTCGTAGCAGGACCTTCTCTTTTGACGCGCCGGTGGCGCATTGGAGCGATTTATCGCACATCTTTTTAAAAGCCCGCCGGCGGAGTTTTCCATATTTAATGATAAATGCTCATGGAACGCTATGCTTTACCGGTTACACGCAATTTTCAGAATTTTTTTAATAGGTTAACGGCCGTAATCGGGTGCCGAGAGCAAAAAATCTACGGACATTAACTCCACAAACGTATCGGAACTCCAATGGAAATACCGCATGGACGGTGTACGAAAAATAAACAGGGGACCAATTGTAATGAATGCATGAAGTAATCTTCGTAAATTTAAACATCGGCACATGGTTTTGGTTGATTGAGCTGACGATGGGCAGCTACGATGGTGCCTCGGGACGAAAGATTGAAGGGGTCTTACAAACATAAGGAAGTAGAATTTAGATGTATTTTTCTGCACCAAAGGTTGAATTGCTGCATGGAAATATGCAGATGTTTACAATCATTCAATTTATTTGATCCCTTACTAGGAGGTTGTGCTAGGAGTTATCGTTGACAGTACAGTAAGAAGGTAAAAGACGAAAAACCCTTAATCTATGTTGTCATGGGTGGCATATAATCATAATGAGACCAAGAGATTTGAACTAAGAAGAACGAATCAGGATCAATACAGGTGAGTCCTAATGCAACAGGTCCATGGAGACCAAACATAATGAAAAAAACAAAGTCAAGCAGTTCAGGATTTTTGTCCCTCACAACAGTAATTTGCATGGGGAATATGTGATCATTTTCCAAGCATAGGTTAAGTAGATCCATCTGAGCCACACAGTACTCCAACTTAAAGAAGAACCCGTACCATGAATAATTTTAAATATACCTATAACTAATTATGACCAAATATCGAGTGGTTTAATTGAAAAACGTAATTATATTAACTATAATAATAAAATTAAAAACCAGCTAGGGTGACCATGCGTTATTTAAAATTCGCGCTGGTGTATAAGGTATGCGATACGGTCGGCACGTTTGCGCATACATGACACAGGAGGAAATGCACTATGTGAAAGGTCCACGTGTGAAAAAAAAAAAAAAGGGGGTGGATGACGGCTACGGTGCCGTCAGTATCGTATAACATATATACATATCCCATATACACCTCGTGCGAATCAAATAGCGCCATTGGTTAGGCATAATGCTTGTTCATTGTAATGGTTAGTTTTAATTCGATTACATGAGACCACTGGATAGTGTTTCAATAATTATTTATAACATACATATGTATAAGTCTTCTTAGTACTGGTTCTCTTAATGACGGACAGGGACATTTGGTGCTACATGGTGAACAGCATATCGGCTGAGGCTGTCGATAAATAGTGAATGGCAAATCAATAAATGATTGCTATAGCTGCCCCTTATAATTACTCTCCGGTTTTGGGGGGATGCTGCTTAATTATCAGGTTTTAGGCATTTTCCTGATCTTACAAGTATGTTGTGACTTTGGGTAGGATAAAATGGATCATGTCCTGCATGTTGGAGGCAGTGTGATTAAAAAATGCCTATGTATTAGGCCTCCCTTGCTTACAAGATCCATGTGCCTGGTATGATACGAGGTTGGGGCAAAATGGAACCATCTGCAATAGATGGCACATGTTAGATTTGGCCACTTTAGAAACTTAATAAGGACACAACTGACAAATGGAAGCTATGTCAGCTGGGGCCTTCTTCACTAACCTCGATATTAAAATTTGCTTTTCCTGTTTCTACAAAGCTGCTGCAGGCAGTAAGCATTATACCATTTTTCAAACCCTTACTTCAGCGAATTTTAGGTTTTTATTTGCCAAGCACGACTAGAATACAAATACAACAAATTCACATGTCAAGCATCTTGCTTGTAAAATCCAACATGGGTAAACCTTGGACCAAGGCAAGGACCGGTGTGCAGCCCCAATTAAACGATAGTCGAGATAGAAAGACCAAACTTGAAAGGTGAATGTTTTTTTTTTTTTTTTTTATTTTTTTTTTTTTTTTTTCCTCCAATTGATAGCCTCATCCTCTTTACCTCATCAAATTGACATTTTGGTATAAGAAGCACGAGAAAGCTCATATTTGTATTAAAGGGATAAGCAGCAATTTGCTGATCCGAAACATCGAAAAATCATAAAATTCTCATTTGGTATTTTTATTACTGGATAAGATGTGCTACTAACCTGCAAGTGGTTGGCTTGAAATTCCGTGTATTAAAGAAAATAGTAATTATCTGAGTCGGAAGTTCTATATGGGCGTATCAAAATTCTGACTTTCGGCTTCTGTGTGAATATCGTCCAGATTTAGAAGCAGTAATATTGTGCCTCAGGCCTGTACAGTTGGACCTCAAACACAAATAATGTTTTATCTGTTTCTTCTTGTAATGGTGTAAAACCCAATCAGCTGCTTTATGTAGATTTTGAGTCGTCATTGCTGATGTCTATTTGCGAGAGATGGTTGACAAATTTCCTTCAAATACTCATTTTTCACTTTTTGGTGTTTTTTTCCTACTTTAACCTAACCCGGAACTGGGTCGTTTTGCCAGCCGACGGCCAATGCACAGAAAGGCACATCTATTTTTATTTTTAACGGCCAGATGCAACGAGAGCCAAATTTTGCATCTCGGCCGTTTCATTGCATCTCGGCCGTTTTTCCCGGCCACAGGAATTAGTAGCGTAAAAGTCAATAACGGCACAGATGCAACGAAACAATCGCCGTCATTTTCCCGGAAGACGGGCCCAGATGGCAATGAAAAACATCGCGTAATTTCCCGGAAGACGGCCAGATGCAACGAAACGCATCGCGTCATTTTCCGCGAAGAAGGCCAGATGCAATGAAACGCATCGCGTCATTTTTCCCGGAAGAGGCCCAGATGCAACGAAAAAATGCATCATTTTACGAAAGACGTACCAGATGCAATGAAACGCATCGCGCCAAATTGGATCTTCTGCCGGGAAACGGACCGAGATGCACATGAAAAGCATTGCGCCAAATTCGATCTTCTGCGGGAAAAAACGGCCGAGATGCAATGAATCGCCTCGTGCCAAAGTCGATCTTCTGCCGGGGAAACAACGGCCGAGATGAATTGAAACGCATCGAGTCATTTTCGGGACAACGTCCGAAGATGCAATGGAACCAAAAGCGTCCCAGAGCGGAAACGTCCCAAAATCAATTGGAAGCATTTTAGATGTAACTAGAGCCAATTGTCATTCTAACAATTCTTTTTGGTTAAGCAGCGAAATCGGAAGATTTACAAGGCCATATATAGGTAAAATGTTTTAACGGTACGCAGTTAAAGCTTGCCCCCCAATTCGCGTGAGTGGTTTCACGCAAGGCCTAAAGGTTAAAACGTGAGGAAATCTTGGCGTAAGGAAGATCACGCAATGCCTATAGGAAAAAATGCTGCCGTGGCCAGGGCTACGGTTAAATGCTACGTTGGGTGAAATTGAGGTTAAAAATAGTCTAAAAATGCAAATTTACACCAAAAGTTAGCATGTAAGTAGCCGGGCCACGGCAGCGCTTGTAAAAAAGCACGGCAAAACCAACCCTAAATCTCTCTTATTTTTGGACTGTTTTTAACCCTCAAATTTACACAAAGCTTAGACATTTAACGTAGCCGGGCCACGGCAGCCGGCATACGTTAAATGCTAAGTTTTGGTGTAAATTTGAGGGGTAAATCCAGTCTAAAAATGAGACCGTTAGGGTGTTTTTGATGTGCTTCCTTAGCACGACAAAATACAAATTTAATGAACGGATTCCAAGAGTCGAGTCCGCTTCCCTTGCGTCTTAGCCGGTAAGGTGGTCTGGTTTGATCGGCCGGCTCGGCCCTTGCCAGTATTGGTCGGCTGCTATGGGTGGTGCACTTTGCGCCAACATTTTGTTACGCAAACAGATCCGGTTGTTTTACCAAATAGGGGTGATGTTAGCGGGAGCGGCTCTCGGCTGGAGAGAGATAAAAAGGAAATAGTGCCGTAGGCGAAATCTGGTTTTTGATTAGGGCGCTTTCGGTAGCGGTACATTGGTTGTGTACAAAAATTCGCATGCGCAGAGGTAAAAAAAGCGGCCTGTAGCGGCTGGGGCGTGGTTCGGGACAGCACGTATATATATAAGAGGGGTCCGGAGCAAGGCCCAGGACACGGACAGGGCCGGCTTTTCTGGGTGGGGGGGGGGTTTTTGGGAGTACAAGCCGGCCGCTCTGGACTTGTCATTTTCACCAACAGTTCTATTGGATCTGGTGAATATTGGTAAGAGACAAAGAACCGGGTCAGTTCCCGTCTGACCGTAATAGCTCGGGAATCGCTCACACCAGACACACATCCTCTTTATATACGTTCTGGTCCCGAGGCAGGCCTAAGCAACTAAGGCGGGATTTTCTGGCGTAGGCAGTACAAGCGGTCCTGCTCATTGTTCACCCACAGGTGTACCAATTGGATATCTAGGGTGATCTTCACGTCAGACACACCATCCCTATATATATACGTTCTGGTCCCGAACCAGGCACCAGCCCGCTACAGGCCGGTTTTTTGACCTCTGCGCATGCTAATTTTGTACACAACCAATATTACGCTACCGAAAGCGTCCATAGATCAAATCCGATTTCGCATACGGACCCGTCCATTTTGAGCTCTCTCCAGCGGAGAGCCGCTCTCGGTAAAATCACCACTAGTGGGGAAAAAAACACCGGGGCTGCTGGCTAAAAATATGTTGGCGCAAAATACACTCCCCTCTACGGCGGAAAAATCAAGCCTGGCCTGCCTGGCTTTCCAACCAAAATATTCCGGCCGAGCGTGGGGCAGGGGTTTGTGAGCAGAGAGGTTAGTGTGTCGCGCCAACATTTGTATGAGCCAGACGGGGCGTTTTCCGACACTAGTGGGTGATTTTACCGAGGGCGGCTCTCCGATGGAGAGAGCTCACAAAAAAGGACGGTGCCGTATGCGAAATCTGGATTTTTGATCTAGGGACGCTTTCGGGTAGGTTATTATGGTTTGGTGGACAAAAATGTTAGCTGCGCAGAGGTCAAAAAACCCGGCCTGTAGCGGCGGGGGCAGGTCGGACCAGCGGATATATATAGAGGGATGGTGTGTTCTGACGTGCAAGATCACCCTAGAGACAATTGGTACACTGTAGGTTGAACAATGAGCGGACCGCTTGTACGGCCTACGCCAGAAAAGCCCGCTGTAGTGGCTGAGGCCTGCTCGGGACCAGAACGTTATTATAAAGAGGGATAGGTGTGTCTGGTGTGAGCGATTCACGAGGGCGAATTACGGTAAGACGGGAACATGAAAACCCGGTTCCTTGCTCGTTACCAAGAGATCACCCAAGATCCAATAGTACATGTTGGGTTGAAAAACTGGACAAAGTCAAGGCGGGACCGCTTGTACTGCCCACGCCAGAAATGCCGGCTGTAGTGGCGGGCCTGGGCGCGGAACCCTCTTATAGACGTTCTGGTCCCGAACCAGGCTCCAGCCACTTCAGGCCGGCTTTTTTTACTCTGCGCATGCTACATTTTGTACACAACCAATGTTACCCTACCGAAAGCTCCCAGCATTCAAAATCCAGATCGCATACGGCACTTGATCCATTTTAGCTCTCTCCAGCGGGAGAGACGCTCTCGGTAAAAACCCCCACTAGTGGGAAAACACCGGATTGTTGCCGTAAACAAAAAATGTTGGAGCAAAGTGCACTCCCAATCAGCCGACAAATACTGGCAAGGGCCGAGCCGGCCTGGATCAAACCAGAACCACTTACCGCTAGAGACCAAGGAAGCGGCCCCGACCTTGGGAATCCGTTCGGGTTGTATTTTATCGTGTCGGAAGACATCAAAAACACCTAAAGGTCTCATTTTTAGACTGCGATTTAACTCAATTTAACCAAAACTTAGCATTTAAAGTAGCCGGCTGCCGTGGCACGTGCCTAGTTTAAATGCTAAGCTTTGGTGTTAAATTTGAGGGGTGTAAAAAAACAGTCCAAAAGTAAGAGAGTTAGGGTTGCTTTTGCGTGCTTTTTAAAAAGCGCTGCCGTGGCCGGCTAAGTTAAATTCTAGCTTGGTGTTAAATTGATTTAGACTATTTTAACACTCAAATTTACCCCGGTACAAATTTTACCCCCTAATTTTACAAAATTACCAAATTAAACCTTTTTTTCTTATAGGCCTTGCGTGATCTTCCTTACGCAAAAGATTTCCTCACGTGTTAACCTATAGGGCTTGCGTGAAACCACTGCGAAAAATTGGGGGGAAGCTTTAAACTTGCTGACGCGTCACTAAACATTTTACCTATATAGGCCGTGTAAATCTTCATTTCGCTGGTAAACAAAGAATTTGTTAGAAGTCACTTTGCTTAGTTACAATCTAAATGCTTCTAATTGATTTTGGGACGTTTTCCGCTATGGGGACGCCTTTTGGTTCTCATGCATCTCGGAGTTTTCCCGGAAAATGACGCGATTGCGTTTCATTGCATATCGGCGGTTTCCCGGCAGAAGATCGAAGTTTGCGCGATGCGTTCATTGCATCTGGGCTGTTTTCCCGGCAGAAGATCGAAATTTGGCCGCAAGGTTTCCTTGCATCTCGGCCGTTTGCCCGGCTCAGAAGATCGAATGTGGGCGAGGCGTTCATTGCATCTGGTACGTCCTTTCGTAAAATGTGCCGATGTTTTTCGTTGCTCTGGCCGTGTCTTCCGGGAAAGAGCGATTGCGTTTCATTGCAATCTGGGCCTCTTCAGGGGAAAATGTACCGCGAGCGTTTCGGTGCATATGGGCCGTCTTCCGGGAAAATGACGCGATGCGTTCATTTGCATCTGGCCGTCTTCGGGAAATGACGCGGGTGTTCGTTGCATCTGGGGCGTTATTGACTTTAAGCTACTTAATCCTGTGCCGGGAAAAACGGCCGAGATGCAATGAAAAGCAAGCTTTGGCTTCGTTGCATCTGGCCGTTAAAAATAAAAATAGATGCCTTTCGTTGCATTTGGGCCGTGGCCGGCAAAACGACCCAGTCCGGGTTAGGATTAAGTAGGAAAAAAACACCAAAAGTGAAACAAATGAACGTATTGAGAAATTTGTCACTACCATCTCTCGCAAAATAGACATCAGCAATGGACGAATCCTCAAAATCTAATTAAAACCGGTGATTGTGGTTTACACCAGTAAAGAATAAACAAAGATTAAAAAATTATTTGGTTTGAGGTCAACCTGTTACAGGCCATGAGGCACACTAGTAGCTTATTACATCTGGGATATTCACACAGAAAGCCGGAAAAGTCAGAATTTTGATACGCACGTATTAGAAATTAAAGGAAATCAGATAAGTACTACCTTGTCTTTAATACACGGATTTCAAGCCAAAACTTGCAGGTTAATGTTAGACACATCTATGCCTAATAAAAAACATACCAAAATGGGAATTTTGATGATTTTTTCGATGTTTCGGATCAGCAAATGCTGCTTATCCCTTTAGACAATATGAGCTTTCTTCAGTTATCTTATACCAAAATGTCAATTTGAGAGGTAAGGGATGCTGGCTATCAATTGGCGCATTCACCTTTCAAGTTTGGTCTTTCTATCTCGACTATCAGTTAATTGGGCTGCAACACAGGTCTGCCTTGGTCCAAGGTTTTTTACCCCATGTTGGATTTTTACAAGCAAAGATGCTTGACATGTGATTGTTGTATTGTATTCTAAGTCGTGCTTTGCAATTTAAAAACTAAAATTCGCTGATAGTAAAGGGTTTTTTTTGAACAAAGTGTATAAGCTTACATGCCTGCCAGCCGCTTTGTAGAACAGGCAGCAAATTGTAATATCGGAGGGTTTAGTGAAGAAGCACCATCTGAAATAGCTGCCATTTGTCAGTTGTGTTATAAAGTTTCTAAAGTGCCAAATCTTAACAGTGCCATCTATGGCAGATGGGCCATTTGCCCCCCAAAACCCGCGGATCATACACAGGAACAGGATCTTGTAACAAGGGAGGCCTAACATAGGCATTTTTAATCACATGGGCCTCCAACATGAGGACTATGATCCATTTTATCTGACCCAAGTCACAAAACATACTTGAGGATCAGGAGAAGGAAAATGCCTCTCTAAAACCTGAAGAATTAAGCAGCATCCCCCCAAAACCAGGAGAGTACAATTATAAGGGCGCTATAGCAATCATTGATTGATTGCCCAATTCACTATTTATCTAGCAGCCGCAGCCGCAGATGCTGTTCACCATGTAGCACAAATGTCCCTGTCCTGTTTCATTAAAGGAGAACCAGTATAAGAATAACTTATACAATATATGTTATTAAAAATGAATTATGAAACACACGGATCAGTGGTCTCATGTTAAATGACAATTAAACAACCATTAAAAAGAACTAAAGCATTTGTCTAACCATGCGGTATTTGAAATTCGCACTCGTGTATGGATATGTATATATGTATACGATACGACGGCACAGTAGAGTAGAGTCATTACACCTTCACAAGATGACCGCTGTCACAATGTGCAATTTCCGGTGTCATTGTATGACGCAAACGTGCCGACCGTATCGCCATTAACAGGTTTATACACCAGCGAGAATTTAAATAACGCATGGTCACACTAGATGGTTTTAATTTATTATTATCAGTTAATATAATACGTTTTCAATTAAAAACCCACTCGATATGTGGTCATAATTATTTATAAGTATATGTAAAATATTACTTATGGTACGCGTTTTCTTTAAGTTGGAGATGTCAGATGGATCCTACTACCAGATGCTTGGAAAAAACTGACCACATAGTCCCATGCACGTAATGTTGTGAGGGACAAATAAATCTGAACTGCTGACTTTGTTTTTTCATTATGTTTGGTCTCCATGACACTGTTGCATTAGGACTCACCTGTATTGATCCTGATTCGTTCTCTCTTAGTTCCAAATCTCTTGGTCTCATTATATGCACCCCATAGACAGACATAGATTAGGGGTCTTTCTTCGATTCTTTACCTTCCGTACTAGTACTGTCAACGAGAAATAATAGCAAACAACATATAGTTAAGGATACAAATACATTGATAGATTGGTAAAACTCAGGCTCTATTTCCATGCAAGCAGATTCAACCCTGGGCAAGAAAAAATACATCTAAATGTTCTACTTCCGAATGTTGGTAGACCCCTCAAATTATTTCGCCCGAGGCACCATGTAGCGCTCAAATGCAGCTCATCAACACAAAACCATGTGCGATAGGTGTAATATTTACGAAGATTAACTTCATGCATTATTTACCAAAATTGTCCCTGTTATTTTTCGTTTACAACCGTCAATAGCGTATTTCCATTGGAGTTCCGACCCATTTGTGGAGTTATAGTCGTAGATTTTTTGCTTCTGGCACGAATATTACCGGCCGTTACCCTATCTGAAATTGGGTGTTGTAACCGGTAAAGCATAGCGTTCCATGAGCATTTATCATTAAATATTGAAAACTCGCAGAGGGCTTTTACAAAAGATGTGCGATTAAATCGCTTCCCAATAGCCGCACCTATAAAAGACAAGTGTCTGACTACAGAGTATTGTCTATTACACCCGTACTGTGGACTATGGGGACAAGGTTGTAAGGAAAAAGTCTGAACTAGCACTTGTAATAGGATTATCAGCAAATGAAATTAAGCATGATTAGCTCAGACTTATTATGCATGGAGGGTGCTACGTATAAAACTTTCTTTGTGTGGGTAGAAAGTTCAAAATTTGCACAATGAGCTCTGCCCTAATAACACTAAAACACTGAACAAGGTTCCCTTTATTTTAATTGGCCAATATGTCTTACAAATTCACTAGTGTGTTTAATCAACTTCATTTATCAAACTCTTGTGTATCAGTCCCATTTTTCTATCTTTGAAATGGAGGCCCTGCGTCCTGACTAGTAGCATATAATTATGAGCTTTGTTCAACCCAAATTCAAAACTTGTACTTTTCATATCATTACCACCCCTTATGTAATACAAAAAGGATGAGCGTGAAAGTTTATATTCTGAAGGACTGTCGCACTTAGTTAGACACTGTTCAGTCTGATTCAAAGCCACTCAAGTAACGCAGGTAGGCCTCTATCTAAAAATACAAGTTATCATGTACCTGTCCTTCTCTTCTGCAAAATATTTCATACTTGTGCACATTTTTCGAAAGGCCAAGGCCACAGACATCTCTAACACACTAACACATATACACAATAAACAGGACAGACATTATTTTGTCGACTGCTATTGTACCATGGAAACACTGACAAGAGTCGTAATGCATTATGAGTTGGACCATAGAGGATGTCAACAACGTTTAGGAGAAAGGAAGGATGGAACGGAAGTAGGAAGTGAAGCTCTAGGCCTACAAGGATGTTCCTGTCAAACTGTGCTATTTATTTAACTGGTTGATAAAAGGAGTTGTCACCTCTCTACTGATCTAGGCTAAAGGAGGTCTTTAAATACAACATTGGTCGAATATTTGAAAAATTTTAGGGGGAGGAGGTCACAAGAACTGGCTTAAGTAAAATTTTGCGATGGGGAGGTCCAAGTGATGGGAATAATTGTCTAGGGGTTTGTAAGTTCAATCATTGCTACAATCAATTTTTGTTGACCCCCCCCCCACCCCCGGGTGTGGGTGTTGGGGGATTGGAGCCTGGGTTATGTTGGGTGTCAGATGTGGGAAGAGAAGTGGCAATATTTCTTATGTTTTTTTCTGAAGTTCAATCCATTCTTCAACATGTTCGCCATCTGGTCCTTTAAAAAGAAATGGTCTATCCATTTGTGGTTATTTCATTTTGGAAAAAATTAATTGTCTTAAGATTTGCTACTTTGTTTTAAAAACTTTTAGTTGCTTTTTGCGAATGAAACACATCTTTTTACATATATCTCCTGGTAATGCTGAATTAAGAAGGATATTACTAAGGATTACCAACACACATTAGGCTTACGGTGGAAATATGGTTTTCAGCTGCTTACTTCAAACTACATACCTAGTGAGGGATTGAGAAAGCCTTTCAAAATAGTGTGTAATTGATTAAATAATGTGTCAGTACTTTTTATTATTTGATACAAATGTAATATAGGCTTATAGAAACATCAAATATGTAAAACTGCAAGTCATTTTTCTTGGTAACCAAGACTACCAGGAATGGGTCACTAGATACAGAGAAATAAAAATGACATCATTTTCAGCACTTTCCATATATCCGCAGTGTTGAGGGGGGGGGGAAAACAAATCTTGTTTGGCCTAATGGAATGACTAAAGATTGCAGTCAGTCAGGGATGTTTTGGGAAATTTTTTCATATTATGGGGAAGAGAAAGACAGAAAACTACCTACATTAACATTGTCAGTCCATTTTGTAAATTTTTCCCCAAAAGCACCCAATTTAAATAAAAACATGGGCATTTTTGCCTAAATGAAGAAAAAGATTTTAATATTTGGCTACCCCTACTTGTTTCATAACCAGATGGGCCGGGTGCAACCAAAACCACTGTTTTGCCTTACTTTGACATGAACACAGGCAAAACATACAAACGATCTGCCTTTGACTAGTGACTAAAAGGTCTTCATTAATAAGCCATATCAGCCAGGCCCATAAACCACCTCATTCTAAAATAGCCTGGGTTGGTTGAGGCCCTGTCTTGCTTGACCAATGTTACATCCCTGTGCTAAGCAGAAGATTAAGCTAAATAGTATTGTTGGTCAGTTTTAGATATCTTCCTATTTAGCCCATTAAGCAAAGTCAAAGATCGTAGTCTGTCAGACCACCAACAGCTTCAGTTGCAATTACCAACTACACAGATAGGAGGAAATCAGACGTGGAGATACTTGAGCTGTGCAAGGGATTGACATTGTTTGTTAGACTTCCTATTTATTAAATGCCAGACCAGGACTCACTGCTAATATTGTATTTGTGCCAAAGTACAAAAGCTTACAGATTATCAGAGGGCATATTGTGGTCACGTGGATATGACGGCCGAACCATGATCTGGAAGGTGCGGGTTAAGCCCCGCACCTGTGGCCAATTATGTTGTTATGCACTTGGGGCAAGGCACTTTACCTCGCTTGCCTCGGTGGACCCAAGCGATAGTTGGGTTAGTGTTAGGGCGGGGATATTATAATCTAAGCGCTGATAGGATTGTGAGCTTGGCCGACTGCAGGACCCTAGGTGAAGCAAATGATTGTAGAGATTTCCTGATGGCAGCGTAATAATAAA
>JAMKCH010012440.1:0-53058 GCA_023653785.1 Ophioderma brevispina | reverse complement strand
TTTCGACTGATTTACCTATATTTGGAAAAGTTTACCTTTTTTAAGTTGGCCATTTTGACCACAAAATATAAAAATTAAAATGGCTTCCATTTTATCCACTTAAATATGACTCCTTTGAAGGCAAATGGACATGTTCTTATTAAGAAAGGAATGCATTTCGACTGATTTACCTATTGTTGGACAATTTTGACCTTTTTGGCCATTTTGACCCCAACATTTATAAATTGGAATGGCTTCCATTATTTTCACTTAAATATGACTCCTTTGAAGGTAAATTGACATGTTCTGATAGATTATTTGAAGAAAGGAATGCATTTCGACTGGTTTGCCTATTTTTGGACAATTTTGACTTTTTTGGCCATTTTGACCCTAAAATTTATAAAGTGGAATGGCTTCCATTATATTCACTTAAATATGACTCCTTTGAAGGTAAATTGACATGTTCTGATAGATTATTTGACGAAAGGAATGCATTTTGACTGATTTACCTATTTTTGGACAATTTTGACTTTTTTGGCCATTTTTTACCCTAAAATAAAAAATATAGAAAGGCCAACACCCATACGTTGATGTACATCCCATGGTGGTATAAATCCACTAGGTTGGACCTTTGTAACAAACAACGCCGTCAAAAGTCATATTTTGGTCCTTTGGCCGGCCGTCTAATGTGAAAAGTGACATCGGTATATCAGAACAAAGTGGAAAGTCATTGATGTATATGAGAACATTGTGTTGTATAAATATTTCCAAAATAACCAATTTCAATCAAACTCAAGTTTTGAACACTGCAGTCAACTTAAGGCTATATATAATTATTGTCTAGCTGGTGTAAAGAATCTGAGAGTCCCATTTGACAATAGTGTCTCAGTTTGCACGTTAACATATTCCGAGTAAACAACCTTTTGGGGGCCCATGCGACCACGAGTTGGATCCGGGGAAAAGTTGAAAAAGAAAGAAAGAAAAGAAAAAGATAAAGATAAAGGAAAAAGAAAAAGAAAAAGAAAAAGGAGGAAGGAAGGAAGAAAGAAAGGAAGGAAGAAAGGAAGGGAGGAAGGAAGGTAGTAAGGAAGGGACACAGGGTTCGGACCTGATCATTTATTGCATATACGCCATTTTGGATTTTTGTCCAATATTCCTATATTTGTGAATTTCGAAACCAAAGAGAAATATTTTCTTCATTTTTTCGAGTCTTTAATTAATCCTTATCCAATTATCTTTCATATAAAACATGGCAATGGCTTGTCTTCCACTTAATTTTCTTCTAATGACTATTTTTGTGAGCACCTGAAAAACAATAGCTTCATGGCCGCCCTCTTGGATTTTCAGCCAAATTGTCATTAATTTTCTAGTTTTGTTGCATTTTAAAACCATGGACGATTTTTTCGAGCATGGCCTATGGTGGTTAGGGTGCTTGCCTGTGGCGCAAATGTACCAGAAAATCTCCTCCATGGTTCACTTGGAATTTGGCAAATGAAACCTGAAAGCATCCCGTCCTTCGGAGGGGACTTTAAGCTGTCGGTCCAGTGTACATGCACATCGCAGCCAGTTTCGAATAAGAACAGGGTGAAAACCAGTGACTGTTTCCAATCCGCACTAGCCTAAAAAGCTGGCCATGTAAGGAGCCTCCGTATCTTGGATACACGCGGCCCTTGATCAGCTTACTCAGCTGAATAAAGCCTGACATCGGCACCCCACATAGGCTAGCGGGCAGATCTCATAGCGTTTACAAACGTGACGCAGCCCTAACAAGTACATAATTTTGCTAAAATAAATTGTCTAAAATTATCAAAATGTGTTCTCACTTGCACATTTTTTTGAAAATGAATTAAATGCCATCTCCTTTTTCCCCTGAATATCAGTGACCAAGGGATGTACACCACGTTCCATTGACTCCAGCAAATAATGATGCTATTGACACCACTGGCGAGTGCCAAATTGTGTAAAACTTTTTCTATGGAGTGTGAACTGCGCACTATGATGAGATTGCGATTTATTCCGTATTGAAATACGTGTTTACACAATTTGGCACTCGACGACCCTCTGATAAGTAAATCCGCCCGTTATGAATAGGACAACGGACTTCAGATTCTCTGGGACTGCAAATCCATTGTTATTGTTCATCACGTTAAAAGCTTTCGAATTGTTTTCACCGCCCGATTTAAATTGAGCTACAGCCTCACGAAGAAAATAAAACTCAAACTTCTGCTGGGACTTCAATAACTTTGATAGTTTATTTCATAATTTTTCAAAAAGGAAACGAAGATGAGCAAAAATCATGAAAGAAATTTTGATTGGCAAGCTATGACCTAACGTCTTGTTGCAGAACCAACACCCATAACTTAATCTTATTAATATAGGACCTCTTTTCTATTCAACTAAAAATTTGTTCGGCACCGGTTCACCTGCACTTCATATAGGTGAAGGATTTTCGATTTCTGATATGAAAGCAATAAATTGCATAGAAATGGGGTTACGCGGCAAGTTACGCGTTTGGTTCTGCACAAAGATGTTACTAATAGGTCACAGTTTGCCAAACATTTTTTCTCATGAGCTTTGTTCACCTTCGTTTCCCTTTCGAATAAAGGATGAAATATATATAGGTCAAAGAAAATTGAACACACAGTAGAACCTCTAACTTTATTTATTCGTGAAAGAGGACAGATAATTTGTGTTCCAGTCATGAAAAATAGTTAAATCAAAATATGGGTGATGGTATAACACGTGCAATTTTTTCAGTTGCATGGATAATAACAATGGCTCTGCAGTTCCAGATGAAAAGGGAATCTGTGAAGAGTTTGGTCTTCTACATACCGAGCGGATTTACTTAGCCCCAATTATTTGCTAGAGTCAATGAATCATAGTGTACATCCGGTAGTCACTGATATTCAGGGCATAAATCATTAAATTGAGATGACATTTAATTCATTTTCTCGAGTATGTGCACATACTAGACGTGAGAACACATGTAGATCTGATTTCTATAATTTTAGGAAAATTATTTCTGAAGAATTATGTACTTCCCAGGGGTGCGCCACCTTGGTCCTTATCCAAGCATCTTTTTCGCTTTGGCCTGATGGCCTAACAAGCCACCATCAATGACTTGCGAAGGTGACTTGCCATTTGGTCTAATCCCAATTGGTCTAATGGCCATTTTGTCTAACCCCAATTGGTCTAATACCATTTAGTCTAATAACCATTTAGGCTAAAAACCATTTAGTCTAATAGCCATGTAGTCTAATATTCATCTGGTCTAAAACTCATATCGTCTAATATCCATATCGTCTATAACCGAATTGGTCTAATGCCAATTGGTCTAATATCCATCTGGTCTAATATGCCATTTGGTCTAATATCCATCTGGTCTAATATCCATTTGGTCTAAAACCCATTTGGTATAATATCCATTTAGTCTAAAACCCATTTGGTCTAATATCCATTTGGTCTAATATCCATTTGGTCTAAAACCCATTTGGTCTAATATCCATTTGGTCTAATATTCATCTAGTCTAATATTCATTTGGTCTAATACCCATTGGTCTAATGCCCATTTGGTCTAATATCCATTTGGTCTAATGTTCATATGGTCTAATATCCATTTGGTCTAATATTTATATCCATGATATTTTATGGCTTGAATCAGATGATCAAGATTTTTTTTTGAAAGAACGAAGAAAAAGTAGGAACAGAGAAAACAATAAGTGCATTATGACCGTGTTTTTAAAGCATGATTTCAATAATAAAATAATTAAATCTGTTTCTCTATTTTCATATGCGACACCCACCTCAATAGGTCAGAGTAGGGACATTCCTTCTATAAATGATAGGCTTTGGAAATGACTACATTTGGTCATCGAACGTTGCCGTACGTTCCATGTCAGTTTTGTGGTTCTTTGTCTGTGGTTGCATATTCTTGTATGAAAAAAATGGTGTGCATTCTGCTTTAGTTTAGTTTGTTGATCCTTGGTGTGTTTTGTATGGTACCTTGACCGAATGATGCACCTACTTTGCCTTACCATAGAACACAATGCAAAAATGGGACAAATGTGAAATTCACACGTCTAATGTAAAATGGTCGTAACTTTAATTATACAGGGCGAGTAAGAAAAAAATGGCCCTATCTTATATCTTTTAGAAGCATGTATCTATCTCTATCTCCCGGGAGGGAATGAAAGAATAATGGAAGATTTTTTTTTTTTTTTTTTTTTGCCCGTATGTGTCTTCGTTCAATGACGTCATTGCTGCATTCGGGACTTTGTGCATTTTTCTCACTCAGTGCATTGGGGTTTTTGGTGTTTTGGTGGCGTTAGGGTTAGTGTGTGGAAAAAATTATCTGAAACGCCTTTTAAAAAGTTATCGTGTATGGCATATTTTGGTCTACAAATAAAGATAACACTTATACATTTTCTTCCTCAACATGCTATCAAAGATGTTTCGTCATGTGTGTGCAACAAAGTCGTAACTGACATTTTTGGCGAAATTGAGTTATTTATATAACATGAAAAAGTAGATCATTACGCTTAATTTGATATACAGTGTGAGTAAAAAAAAACCCTACATTCAGAATAAAAAATAATTAAAATAGTTAAGAATTATTTTGCTCAAATGTTTGCTTTGGTCATAAAGAGGGATAAACAGGCTTTCAGAAAACGTTTATTGGTGTCATTTGGACTTTGGAGGAAAAAGTTATGCCTATTTTGCTGAGAGACTTAAAAATCCTGTTTGGCCGATTTTGACCCAAACAAAGATGCATCGTTTACAAAGAGGAGCATGGTCTTCAGCAGTGTTTTGAGTAAAATCATTTACCACCAGCCAAATGATTGTTAGACTATAGAAGGTGAGAGAATAATTGAAAAATTATAAATAATATCCCGGCATTACAAAAAACATGCCGATGAAAAAATCAATTTCAAATAAGAAAGTCATATAGCTGGTTTAAACCACAGTTTACTTGGTTCAGCAAGATTTCATGGTTTTTTACCTACAACGAAACTTGGGACTAAATGAAACCATCGAAGGTTTTGGTATTCCGCTTGAAAAAACAGTGCGATATTGAATATTAAGTTTTAATTACAATTTTTACATAAACTTACAGAAAACAGCTTTAGTTCTTCTCACAATGTGGGATGCTGATAGTACTGTATTTGTGCAAATTACCTTAGAATGTAAAAAACAAAAATCTATGAGTCAGTTTCATATGTAATGAATCATGCAAATGAGACATTGATATGGATTGATTTTCATAACTGACTCGTTATATTGACAATGTACTTTTATTTTTGAAGATTTTTATTTTTTTTATTTTTTTTATTTTTTTTATTTTTTTTATTTTTCAAACCTGGTATGTTTTTGATCTTTTTTGTCGAAAGAAATCGATACCATTCTGAAATTGCATGTGTAGTGTCTTTGCTATATGTGTTATGGTATACTTGGTTTCCGTCCTCGCCGCATTGATGGCTTACTAAATTCGGCCAAACAGAATTTTATATTAGGTCTCTCCCAATGACATAGGTTTTTTTTAACCGAAGTCCCGACGCCCAAATAAAAATCTGCTAGAGCCTGTTTATCCCTGTCAAGCAACCAAAGCAAACACCAGCAAAAATAAACGTTTAACCTTTGAAGAAATAATTCTTTCTGATGTAGGTTTTTATTACTCACACTGTACATTTCAGGTGACAGTCCGCAATATATTGAGAGTTTTAAGCTAATAGGCTCATCGAGATGTAGATACGACATTTGTCTGGCACTAAAAATTGAAGTTCTGTTGAGTGCAATAAAGTCGTAACTGGTTTAAACGGATTAGTATTCCGTTCAACGAATTACTAAATCGTTTAAACTGATTTAGTTCGTTAAATGAATTACTAAGTCGTTCAAAAGGATTATTAATCCGTTCAAACGGAACTACTAAATCGTTCAAACGGCTTAGTAATCCTCCAAAACAGAATTACTAATCGTTCAAATGGTTAGTAATCGCGTTCAACGAACTACTAACGAATTACGAAATCGTTCAAAAGGATTAATAATCCTTTCAACACGATACTAATTTGTTCAAAAGAATTACTTAATCGTTCACACGGATTAGTATTCCGTTTTAAACTGATTAGTAATACCGTTAAACGGATTAGTAAATACTTTCAAACGAATTACTAATCGTTCAAACGGTTTAGTACCGCGTTTAAACGTATTAGTAATCCGTTCAAACGATTAGTAATCCGTTCAACGAAGACTAAATTGTTCAAATGATTACTAAATCGTTCAAAACGATTAGTAATGCGGACTTACCCTGTCCGAGTTAGGAAATTGACGACCTTAACTGACGAGATAATTGATGACTTACCTGGCGTGTTCCGTGTAGGGGGACCTGGACAATGGATCAAGCTTCATGGACAGGAATCCGGTCAGGAACGCGGGACCGGGTCAATTGGGTCACGACCACCACGGGACAAGGATAATATGGGGTCATGAACGGGTATCAAGACAATGGTTCAGAAGAAAGGGACAGGGGCAATGGGTCAAGAAACAGGGACAGGTACAATGTGGTTAAGAACAGGGTAGAAAGGGACAAATGGGTCAAATCGGGTCAAGAACTGGGGACAAGACAATGGGTCCAGAACTGGAAATAAATGGATCAGAAAGGGGAGAACAAATGCGTCATGAAAATGGGGAAGGGAACAATGGGCGAAGAACAATGTGGACAGGCACACTTGGGTTAAGGGGTCAAGAACAATGAAGGGACAGGACAATGGATCAAAACAATAGGGACAACGAGGTCAGAGGGTCAAGAATAATGAGGGAACTTGACAATGGGTCAAGAACAACTGGGACCGGGAGCAAGGTCTGATCCATGACAGGGAAAATGGGGTTTCATGTACATTAGGTTCATGAACAATATAGCAAGGAGGGGACCGGGACAATGGTGTCATGAACAAATGAGAGGACGGGGACAATGGGTTAATGAACAATGGAGGACAGGATAATGAGTCATTAACGGGGGACGGGACAATGGTACAGGGACATAAGGTCAAGACAATGGGGTCATGATCAATGAGTGGCCCGGACTATGGGGGTATTGAAAAATGGAGGACAGGTATAATGGATTCATGAACAGGGACAGGACAAATGGTGTCAAAATACGGGGACCATGCACAGGGTACCTGGACAATGGGGTCATGACAAGGGGACAGGGACAATGGGTAAATAGGTTCAAAACGGGGACAGGGACAATGGGGTTAATGAACGGGGACGGGAACAATAGCATCAAGAGGAAGAGGAAGGACATGGGTCAGACAGGGGGAGAAAGGACAATTGGGGTCAAAGGGTACCGGACATGGGGTCAAAAGAGGACAGGACAACGGGGTAAGACCAGGGAAAAGGGATAATGTTTTAATGGTCAAGAAGTGGGTGGACATGGATCCCTGCCGCCCCTTTTCTTGACCTCTTGACCCCATTGTCCCTGTTCCCATGTCCCTGTCACATTGTCCCTGCTTCTGTTCTTCACCCCACTGCCCCTGTCCTCTCAGTTCTTGACCCTATGGCCCCATTGTCCCTGTTACCATGTTCATAACACTCAGTTGCATGTCCCCCTTTTCTGACTCGACCCCATTGTCGCTGTCCCTTTCATTGTTATATACGACCTTGACCCATTGTCCCGGTCCTTTTTCTTGTCTTGACCTTTGTTTTTTTTTTATTTTTTTTTTTTTTTTTTTATTTCCTTAACCCCATTTTCCTGTTCCCCACTTGTTCATGACCCCATTGTTCTCGGTCCCCAGTTCTTGACCCATTGTCCCAGTCCCCATTGTTTTTCTGATCCCATTGTGTCCTGTCCATTTCCCCCGACCTCATTACCCCCATTGTCCCTGTTCCGCCAGTCTTGACCCTATTGACCCATTTCCTTCTCCCCCAGTTCATGACCCTATTATCCTGTCCCCCTGTTCTTACCCCATTCAACCTGTCCCTCTTTTCTTGCACCCCATTGCCCCTGGCCCCCTCGTGTTGATCCATTTTGTATCGCCTGCAGGCATTGCAGGAGACGACACCTACGAGTCCTGAATTCGTCTTCCCGTGTGCCCGTGGCCTATCTCGTGTATTCCAAGGTTAAAGTTTCGAAAAAGTTTCTCATTCGAGAACTAAAAGTGCAATTGCTACAGAATAAGTTCATAGATGCCTCTTGGGGAACCTCCATATGTGATTAGGTCAAGGGTCACATATCAAAGTCAAAGGTCATATGAGGTCAAGTTATAAAATGGGCTGAAAACATAAAATTGGTATCATTGGAATAGTAAAAGTCCAAAATAGTGAAGGAAAGGTGGATCGCGACCCTAGTGGTTCGAGAATCGCTTGTTCCTGTTCCCCATTGTTTTTGACCCCATTGTCCCTATCCCCAGTTCTTGACCACATTGTCCCTGTTCCCCAGTTCTTGACTCCATTGACCCCATATTACCTGTCCGCATTTCTTGACCCCATTGTCCCTGTCCCCCAATCCTTCACCCCAATGTCCCCGTCACCCAGTTCTGGGGCCCATTGACCCCAACGTCTGTCTCCCCTCTTCTTGAACCCATTATCCCTGTCCCCCTGTTTTGAACCCATTGTCCCTGTCCCTCCTCTTCTTTACCCCATTGTCCCTGCCCCCATTCATGACCCTATCGTCCCTGTCTCTCATTGTTCATGACCTCATTGTACATGTTCAGATTGTCTCTCTCCCCTCTGTTCATGACCCCATTGTCTCTGTCCTCATACAGGGACAGGGTCAAGAACAGGTGGACATGGACAATGGGGTCATGAACAAGGGGGACAGGGACAATGGGGTCAAGAACTTTGGGACAGGGACAATGGGGTCATGAACAATGGGGACAGGGGCAATGTGGTCATGAACAACGGAGTGGACAGGGATAATGGGGTCATGAACAATGGGGTGATCATGAAGATTTTTGAGAGGTTGTTCATAACCGATTCGTCGCCCACATCACATACTGTCTTATCTGTCGAAACTATATAGTGGAGACATTTTGTTGCATGTAGAATCAATTGGTACAGAAAAGGAAAGATTAGAAGAAAACAATTATACCGAGTTTGCAAATGTTTGCAGAGTTTTGCCACCCAGTGAGTAGTTTGTACTAGCATAAGTTTTAGATCTAGAAAAATGCATGACTGCACACGTCAAGGCATTATTAGGAAGTTTGCCTTGGACAGACCAAGCATAAAAATTGTCTAAATCATCTAGCAGATTTATATGGTCAAGTCCATACAGGTCTTAACAATGTATGGTCATCTGCAAATTGAAAAAGGAAAGAAGACATATCAAGAACAATATTATCGACAAAAATAAGAAAAAGAATCGGTCCAAGCATAGAACTCTACTCTCATACGAAGGAAATACTACCAGTGAGAAAACTGCATCATGTTGGAACATTATACGAGTTGTCTTATGACATGCATGTAGTCCAACCGACCAATCTTAACCCCGAACCCACAAGGGTCCCTTTCTTCGCCTCTACAAGCATGAATACAACGGGCTTATTCTTCACCCCGAGTCCGCACGGGCAACTATCTCAAAGACTGGAAAAAAATCCCAACTCATTTGGTACATCCTTTTACCGTTGAGTTGAATCCACATCACACAAAGTAGCAAATTCCACCATCCGTAATCTGACACGCGACACTGCAACCCCTCATAGGAAAAGCCAGGACTCAGCAACTGAAATAAGAGTATGCACGGTAATTCCCGACTCATGCAGAAGAAAACCTGGACAACCAACTACACTGCAATACATTCAGTGTCTCCTGGGGTACACGACCACCATGCTAAGGAAAAGTCAACTGCTAAAAATGGCCAATGACCGCTGTAGCTGGAAGGGAACTTGTTGGTCGCCGCTCTACTGCAGCAGAAATGATTATGAGGTTGCAGATGGCTCTGAATACCATCAAGGCAGATATTTTTTTTTTTTCACTATTATAAATCAATGTTTAAGATCAATTATTTTGGTTTTCATTTAAAAGATATTCGACCTAATTGGTATTAGACCAAGTAGAAATTAGACCAGGTGGCATTAGACCAAATGGGTAATAGACCAAATGGAATAGTGAAACCCCCCAAATGGATATTAGACCAAATGTTTAGACCAAATGGGTATTAGACCAGATGATTAGACCAGATGGCTATTAGACAATTGTGGGTAATTAGACCAAATGGATATTAGACCAATGTATATTAGATAGACCAAATGGATATTAGACTAAATGGATTTAGACCCATGGTAATTAGTACCAATGGTGTTTGGGTACTAAGACCAAATTGGCAATAGACTAAATGGGTATTAGACATATGGGACATTAGCCCAATGGATATTAGACATTCTGGTTGTTAGTTAAATTGGATGTTGACTAAATGGCTATTAGACAAATTTGTATTAGACAATGGGTTTTTATTAGACGAAATTGGTTAGACCAAATGGCTATTATACCAAATGGGAGTTAGACCAAGTGGCATAAACCCTTGCTAATACGCAAAGAAGTACTACAAATTACTCATCACAGTATGTCTCACTTATCAGCGGGGCATACAGAAGGTCAGGAATATTCCGATGCGATCAGAATTGTCGTAATAGCGTACACTGTGAACATTATTTAATGAATTATAATTGACGTGACCAGCAGTACTGTTTCAGCTGGAATGTCATTCCTAACCGATTTTTTATCTTCTGAATAATATCGTATTGAAAAAAAAAAATCAATTGTACTTTGGGGTCTTTGATGAACTTCACGCAGGACGTTGTTTTACCTTGTTAACTTTGATTTGTTTACAACAATCTAACCTACCGAAATAAAATGCGTCTGCACAACTCTGCTAGCTAGTCTGTGTTCTATGTTCATTCGTGATTGGGCAGCAATAATCAACAAGCTTATGGCCCACCAAAATGTTGCATGGCGGTGATTTTTACCGTACTACTTTCCGTGAGTATCAATTGATATCATCGTTTTACTGATATTTAACGTTCCTCTGTAACAAACATCTCGGGGTACTTTGGATTTTTGTTATGGGCCCGGGGAGGGGGGGGGGGCACTTGTATTAAAAGGTGGATATGATGCGTGAACAAGAAAACGCGTAAAAAGGGTGATGTACGCGCGTACCTTGATTAGGGTGTCAAAAATGCGGAAAAAGGGGTATGTTTTTTCTAAACCCTGAAATTGTGATGTACGTGTAATATTCAAATTAAGCAGAGATCAAAAAGATCAAAAATATTGTAAAGCAAAGTAAGATAGTAAAGACACAATGCGTTGCTTACTTGTTTAGGGCAGCAAAACTGCCAAAAATACTTCTTTAGTGTAGCAAAAACAGACAAAAATACTTGTTTAGGGTATGTTTTTTAGTCGGTGGAAATACTTGTTTAGGGTGCATTTTGGAAGTCCATGTTCACGCATCATATCCAACTTTGAATACAAGTGGCCCCCGGGGTTATGGGTCATCCGTATTCCTTGAGTAAAGTGATCGTTACAGGGGAGAACCAAGACATTCTAGTTTCATTGCAACTTATTGAGCAGATGCCTCAAAGCTTTGCAAATTTGTAATAGATTATTAAAATACGTTCAGTCATTGGAGGGAATGTAGATCATTATAAGTAAAATCGGATGTATTGTGCATTCTAAACGTCCAAATTGTTTACCCCCTGAGGCCTGGACATCACCGCCTATGATACAATCTCTCATTGGGTCATTGACACAACATGAGATAGCCCTCTGAGTAACAAATCAAAGTAGCGTTTCTTTATTTCTGTATAAACCATACCACCATTGTTAGTTATTCTTACAGTATCTCTGATTTGCTCATTACATGCTATTACATTCCAAGTAACCAATCAAATTAGTACTTATATGCCGATAGATAGGCAGGTATTGCCCATGGGTTTAAAACAAGTGGAAGTTTTTGTCATATGGTTAATTTCATTATCATTAATTACTTGTCATGAACAAACTACTCAGATATTTTACTTTCCTAAAAGGATAAGTTACACATCAATTTGAAAATGTGCACTCTTTCCATATGTGTGATATGTTTAGTCGGGACACATTATATGTCTTTCTTGCGTACACGTAGATACGGTAACCCTTTTAACTGTGCCATTGGTAGGGCCACAATGAATTGTGTTACAAAATTGACACTTTCACACTTTATTTATTTGTATTATTATTATTTCTTTGCCTTCCTTCCTTTCCTTTTTTGGATGTGTTTATTTGTTTTACAGGGGCATTCCGTATTAAAACGAGGCCATGCGGATTGCATTTTCAAAACACACACAGATGAAAGGTACACAAAATGACACAAAGACAAAATTGACACAAAGAGTAAACGTTAGTATGATATTCACTATGAGCTAGTAAAATCTTAATTCACTTGGCACAGTTCAGTACTTCCATTCACCAGTGCATTTAGAAAATACTCCCCCTTGTTTTGGGGTGTGATATATGATACCCAGATCACACAAGGTAAGTTTATGTCAATGTATAAACAAGTACAACCCACTAAACTGTGTCCTTGGTGGATGAGCATATTGAATTTTCTGTGCATTTTCACAGGTGGTGTGCTCGGTGACCTGATAAGTGAGAAGAAGACGTTTGGATTTAGTAACAAGGCAACAATGGCATTTGATTTTGATAGGCAATTGATGGCAATAGAAGCGGTTTCCAAATTTGCTGATGGGACAACGTTTTCATATAAGATCATTGAAGATTACAATAAGGTAGCTGTCCTTGAATAGGTTCTTCAGGTTTGATAGCACATATTAAATAAAGTTCATTTTAACAAAACCAGAATTTGTTTTAACTTACATTGACGGTTTCGAGTGACATGATCGACTCTCATCTTCAGAATGATTGTTTATCCTTCTTCACTGGATGAGAACCACCAATAGAGGGCGCACTCCTATCCAGAAGAGGATCCCCACAGACACTAGAAAAAGAGAGCAACACAGACACTAGAAAGATTCGGGAAGCCATATGGATCCGAAGAAGTGTGGCCATGTTTATGATCCTCTTCTGGATATGAGTGAGCCCTCTATTGGTGGTTCTCGTCCAGTCAAGAAGAAGGATAAACAATCATTCTGAAGATGAGAGTCGACCATGACACTCGAAACCGTCAATGTAAGTTCCAACAAATTCTGGTTTGTTAAAATGAACTTTATTTAATAAATCAAGGTAACTGATCAACTAACCAAACACTGATCGATTTGTTTCAAGAGGGAATGTATTATTTTCTTTAAAGAAATCAATTAACTACATTTATTAAACACGTTTCTGCAAAGAATACAGTGTAAGTTAATAATTTTTATGGCTTGCAGCAATCTGAATGGACAATATCAGAGGGAAGATGTAGCTGGAAATATCTGGATGGCAGCATGGGTTCCGAGTGCATCGGAGAAAATAGTAAATATTATTCACTCTTTACTCTTCATATTGATAATCTCCTGTGTATTATTAAAGTTCCCCAATAATTCGATGTATTTTTCACTGATACAAGACCACAAGCTACCACATGACATCCAATTCCCTTAATGTGGGCGATCTCGCTTACAAATCGTAATAGGCATATCGCGCTAGAGAGGCATTCTTTCAAATTTTGTATGAACAGATGTATGCCATATTAAGATACAATTACATTCACCACCAAAAGGTCACAAAATATAAATGGATTTTATGTTTTCCACTCGTGTATTAGGAACACACTGGTGTCACAACAGTGGCGTAACCATTTTCATTTTCATTGGGAAGGGGGACAAGATAATATTTGGGGATTTATACTAATTTTTTTGGTAAGGGTTCTTTGAACTAATCACACAATGCGTTGCAATGTGCCTACACTGTACTGTACTAAACACGTGTCAGTACTTTGATATAACAAGTTTCCCAAAAGTTTAAGAACCACAAGGCATGCCATAATCATGCTATAAAATTCCTAAATACTAACGTTATATGGGCTAAAATAAGCTTTGAAATCAAGGGTTTTATGTGTTAAGAAAAGGACTTTTGTTGGATCACATGACCCTAATGAGGTGAAATTGCATTGTACTTAGGGATTAAAGGTGTCCAAGAAGTTTGGTAGAAGTTTAAAGGTGATCCTCATTGCTCGGACGGCATATATTAAGCTATATACCAATGGAAAGCTTATTTATAGCGATTTTATATGTAACTGTGTCATATTTATGCTACTCACGATTTGGTTGCAAGAGCCAAAATGAAAATCGTCTAAAAGAAGCAGTAGCGAGATTCGCTACTGCTATTGTGGTCAGCGCTCAATATAATGAATAGCTCAGCTCTGGAACGGTTGCCACACCCTATGCTTCAGGAGCATGAGTGGTGGTCAAAATCTCACACTTGCGTGTAAACAGCTTTGGTATGAGCTCTGCTCGCTACTCACGATTCATCGTAAGCGATGAGAATTCAAGCGATTATTTCACATTTCTTGCACACTTATGAAGCCGGAAATTATAATTACCAAATCTACAGACATAAAGGAACCTAGACAACCAACATTTGTCGCTATATTGGCGAAATTCAACACAGGAGAAGAGGAGCGACTTGGGGTTCCTTTACATTGGAAGATGCATTGCGCAACAAGACTTGTACAATCGCCTACGTCACACGAATTTGCCAAGGTCAGAGAGGCAAAGCTTAAGCGTATTTTTGGGCGTAAAATCCCAACGAAATATAGGGTTAGTTTTTGGTTTATAGCGGCTATATTACACGATTATTTTTTGAAAAGTTATTATTGGCATCCTGAAGTCATAAGCTTTCCATCGGTATATAGCTTAATATATGCCGTCCGAGCAATGTGGATCACCTTTAAGAACTACAAGATATTGATTTCATGATCAAGCTAGAAAGGACCTGGCAGGATAAGCAGAGAGAAGCGCCCTCAATTTTGACATTGCGTTGTCTGGTACCTATTTTTACAAATCATATAACTTTAAATGTGAAGTTTTCTGATCCGAACTTTGAAAAACACGAAATGTTCATATTTTGAAGAAAATGGCACTTTTAGAGGAATTTTAAGTGTAGGCTTCAATGGGAAATCGAATTTTTATTATACAACCCCTTTCCCCCCAAGAACGGGAAAGAGACTTACTGTGCTTATGTGTATTGATAATACCTATCTACCCTGTAAGTGGCTTTCCCGTTCTTGGGGGGGGGGGGGTTCATTTTAAACAATTTCTCCATCGAGGGTACATATACTCCCCAATACCTATGAGGCAAGGCATGCTAATCTACCAAGGGCTGAGTTCAGTAGCCTTGGATGTGCAACTGTTAACAACAGCTGACCATGCATGTTCTGGGTATCATAAATCATGCACTAAGAAACAGAGGGTGTATTTGCTAAATGCACTGGTCAATGAAATCTATTGAACTGCGCCATGGGAAGAGATTCCAATAGCGTTGTGCTTACTCTACCAGAACAAAAGTACACTGTATCCAGAAGTCACTTGTATTGTTATTCATGAACAAAACAAGAATTAGTATTGTGTAATAGTCCAAAAGATTTTCCCTGAGCTTTGAACCATAGACAAATGACCACTTCTGTTATAGTAACTCTGATCATCAATGAAAGGCCTGTTGCATAAAGAATATAAATCTCAAGTGAGGTTTGAAGTAGTATGAACTATTTATAGTTGTGGGCTTGCTACTTGGAACTCAAACGCCCCTTATAATTTGGAGTTTTTTCATGTTTTTAGCTTGTTCTGGCAATTTTAGAAGAAAGCATGAATACCTCATGAAAACCGAGTCTTCTGTTCATGCAATATCGCAAAATGACAATTCATCAGCCTAGTTACAACTATTGAGGGCGCTTCTCTCTGCTTATCCTGCCAGGTCCTTACCTAAGTATTAGTGCTTGGTGGGCTAAATGAGTGTTAAAGTCAGGGTTTCATGTGTTAAGAATAGGATTTTTTGTTGGATCACATGCCCTTATTGAAGTTAAGCTTCACAAAACTGGCGCATTTTGGGATGGACTCAATACACCCTCTGTGTGAAAACGGTATTATATTGATAGTTGGTTTTAGTGGATTTTCTTAATGTATTACACTGTTAAAAATTTCCGTAAATTAAGAAAACAGATTTTCCGTAAAATCTGTTTTAGAAAACAATAAAAATAAAAAAACAAAAGACATAAAAAATGTTAATTTACGGAAATATTTCAAAAATTTCTGGCAGCAATATTTCCGGCCTTTTTTTTTGGTTCCGTAATTTTAAATTACGGAAAAATTGTTAAAATACACATTTTTCCATAATATGAGACAAATGTCTGTAAAATTACTGTCAAAGTTCCGTTAATTGACACAAATTTCTGTAAATTTACCCATAAATGTCTGGAAATACTGCTGCCAGAATTTCCGTAAATTTACGGAAATTTTTTTAACAGTGTACTTTTCTTGAGGAGAGGAGGTTGGCTTGTGATAAGTTCTCTTCAGCAGGTTCTGTAAGTTCAATGATGATGTCCTGCTACTCTGATGGTGACACTGTATTTATAGCGAATGCAGGTTTGATACAATACTCTCATAATTCTGCTTTTTTTAATATCCTTATTTTACGTGAGTGTCCATTTTAAAAAAAAAATACTCATCTTCATAGTAAACGGATCACCGAGGCTGGTATTCTGAAAGGGAGTCTAACTTTAGACCTGGGTTTAAACCAGGGTTAGTCATACATTAGTGACCATTTTTCCTTCCAAAATACTGTTCCGGCCCATCTATGAGGAGTTTCTCACCCGTTACAGCACATTTTTAGAGTATTTTGGAAGGAAAAAGGTCCACTCGTGTAGGACTAACCCTGGTTTAAACCTGGGTCTAAAGTTAGACTCCCTTTCAGAATACCAGCCTGAGATACTTACAAGGACTTGATTATTTTTTATTGTCGTAGAGTCAAAATGTTGCGGATAATTACCATTTCTTTATGTATCATGTTTATCTTTGCAGATGGGGAGGTGACATATTACGGTTCCTTCAACTACATGGGATATATCCCAACATACACGTGGAGGACAACCATCTGGCAACCAGACCAAAAAGGGTTCCTATACATATCAGTAACAGAGAACGAATGCTTGCCCGTCACAAGTAATTTTGGAGGATATAATGACCAAGTTGTTCCAAAACCAGGTCCGTAGATGTTTTGTGTTATAGCAAATATATAGATAAAAGAAAAAAAATAGACATACACAACATATTATACGATAATATTGCGATAAGGAGAAGGGGCGGAAAGGACCCGGAGAAATGGAGACTACAGATACAAAAAGAAAAAAAATAAAAAGAAAGAATGATAAATACCAGTAGAGCTTAGTATTAATTAAGCTCTACTGCAAATTTCACCAAAGTATACACCCTGATTCTTAACAAAGCTCGCAAAGTATCCTACTGTCACGCACAAATTTCCATTAAAATCTTGGTAATATTGTTTTTTCAGAAACTGTATTTTCTGGAGGTAATTTCTACAATTACACACTGGGTATTAGCGAAGATGAGAAGACAAAATGGTTTACTGTTCCGAGTCGATGTCCACCCGCGCCACCACCAGATAGAAAGGTAAGACAACATGGTTTACTGTTCCGAGTCGATGTCCACCCGCGCCACCACCAGATAGAAAGGTAAGACAAAATGGTTTACTGTTCCGAGTCGATGTCCACCCGCGCCACCACCAGATAGAAAGGTAAGACAAAATGGTTTACTGTTCCGAGTCGATGTCCACCCGCGCCATCACCAGATAGAAAGGTATGGCGCCAGGGAGTTAGTTTATTGGCCATTCTCGTAGAAAATCAGAAAATCGAAAACAATTACCGTAAAACTTAGTTTTGTCACTCACAATTTTATATGGGCCTAGGTACTGATTTTTCCTAAAATCTGGTGAATCGTTTCATCGATATGTTGGTGATATTTTGGCCAAATGGATTTGTTTAAAACATCTAAATTCTATTGAGCACCAAATGCACTATAGATCCGTCGACTAGGTTACAGATTCTGTTTTTGCGATTGACACGATTTAGTTTTAAACGATGTGTTCAGAAACCAATATGGCCGCGCCTACCTTGGGAACTTCTGGTTATTAAAGGTGGATATCATGACACTAACACGTTCCATTTTATGTATGGCTTACAAGATCAGTCCAGAAGAAAGCGTACAAGTACGTATACGTACAAGTACGTACATACGTCATACTTTCCCACAATGCAATGCAATACAACTTTTTAAAGAAATACATTAGCTTTTAACATTTCACCCCGGGACATTTTATTTTTAAAGTTCTGAAGCTGCTATTTACTATATAGAGTTTTAAGGCTTATAAACAACATGTATGTGCTGATTTTTTAATTTTTTTTAAAATAAAGATATTAATTAAGAAAATAGATATGACGTCATCAGTTACATTTTTTCAATAATTAAAGGGGCATTTCGTGATCCATAATCTCGTCCCCCGACTTACCGTTAACCTTAGTAATCCATGTGTACCAAATCTTACGTGCAAATTCGGTCGCATCTGTATGAAATTCGCAATTTTGTATTTTCTGTCCGTAAACGGACAGAAATTACAGCACAGTGGCCTATGGGACAGTGGGAAACAAATATTTGCTCATAACACAAACCGCAAGATCGGGATCAACTCAAAGTTCGTAAAAAGTTTTTTTCAAGGACATCTAGTGAACAATGAATAAAACAGAATGTGCTGGAATCACGAAATGCACCTTTAAATTTCGACACATGAAATGCAAATTTTGACACATAGAACTTGTTTTTAATGTTGTTTGGCATTAGTTCTGATTTTTATCCGTGTCTCAAAACTGAGAATCCCAAAAGGGTTTTGTAAAATTCTTTTGTATTCTTTATAAATTGGTGACGTGTGTACGTACTTGTATGCAGGTGCGGATCTATGGAGGGGGCGCGCCTCCCTGTAATTCTGCAAAATCTTGCAAAATCTTGCAAAATCAGCCCATTTTGGACAAGTTTAGCCTTTCAGCACCCCGGTAATTTTGACGTTTTTCAAATCCTGGATCCGCCCCTGGTACGTGTACGTACAAGTATTGTCTGCACTGAAGATATTCGAGATATTGAGATCTTATGAGCAAATGCTTGTATCGCAAAAGAGAGCTTTCCTGCTTTCGTAATTGTCCCCATAGAAATGCATGCTTTGAAAATGCAAAATCAAAATCTCAATGAACGTATTACATAACGACAGCGTGTTCGGCTTATTCACTTCAGGTGTGATCTAATACATTGGTAAGCATTCCAAATATGCAAAAAAACCTGGGTTAAAAAATGGGGGCGCTTCTTTTTGGAAATGCCCTATAGACCGTATTCAATATGACGTCAGCCACCAGACATGTTGGTGGACAAGATGCATACATACATTCCAGGACTACAATACATTAAGCTGTCCATCGATCCATGTTTAGCGATTGCACAGGGATCATTGACAGGTGAATGTATTGTAGAACTGGAATGCATCTATCTTGTCCACCAACATGGCTGGCTATTGAATACGGTCTATACCGCTATCATTGTAGCCAATGATTCACTTCGTTGACCGCCAAGTAAAAAGAAAACCAAAAAAAACGAGGTTGACTTGTCTGCTATCGTAAACGTCCCTATAGAAAAACACGTTTGGTTTTTTTACTACCGTTTTATGACAGAAAATCTAAAATCATCCCTCTTATTACATTATTAAGACGGGCGTATTCGGCTTATTCACATCAGGTGTGATTCAATACATTGATAGATTCAAAATATGCAAACACACCGGTAGAAAAAAATGGGGGGGGGGCGCATCTTTCTGGGGACATGTCCTCTGGTGTATTTAATCTTGATTCCCAAATGTAGATACTTGCGTTTTTCCTAGGGAGCAATACTAGTAATGTTGAGAGATATCCAATTCTTGTAATTTTACTTTATTAATAAATTATATCTTATCCGTAGAAAATGGAAACAACAGAAGAGGACAACCACATTTGCAATGACCAAATTATTGATGAGGATGCGTGGATCAGTACCCTAAAGAAAGTCAGCATAGAAAAGACTTTTTAATTAAAATGATAACAGAAAATGTAATCACGTATAGACATTTAAGTGACAAAATCGTCCCCAGAAACGATTTAGGGAGGGTGTGGGAGTCAAGGGGGGAAAAAAACCCCTGAAGGAAATCAACTTTCCGGTACTCTGTTGAAATGAAAAATTGATACCACATAATGAGTCGCATTAATACAAAAGCAAACAATAGGAAATACTCTTTTATTGTCTTTTAAAATATTGTTGACAACATGTCTTAAGATTAATGTTAGATTGCAACAAATAAACCACAATTGGCTTTTGTTTGGTTGGAATTTGAATTTGAATTTGTGGTTGTACTGCGGACACGGAACACGATGACCACAATCAATATTGACTAGGCTTTCTCGCTCATGAAGTCGGAAACCTCTCTGTGTTAACACGTAAGTGACCGGGGGGGGGGGTTCCTAGGGACCCGCCAAATTGTTTTCGTTGCTGGCAGCGTTTGTTTGCGCCGAATGTTGTGTAATGTTGACTTTTAATCGGCATTAAAAACCGTTAATGAGTTAATTAGTCGGGGTCCCATGGTGGAAACTCCCTGCCCTGGGCTACTAACGGAAGTGCAACTGCGGATATTTAAAAAATCAAGAACCAAAGAAATTTTTTTTTGCTGATATATGTTCCACAACATACATATGTAAAAAATAAGAACAATTAAAATAATTAACCTGTATGTGCTGAAAACAAACCAATTCATTGTGGACGTTGCTAAAACCGTTATGTACAAAGGTCTATGGGGAAATAATGGGTATTTGCAACAACCGTTAAAAATACAGGGATTCTAAAACTTCAAGTTTTTTGTAAAGATATTGTAAAATTGGGTTTCTAGAGTTAAGATATCAACATTAAACTAAGTTTTCCTAAAAGGTTGATTAAGCGTGAAGGCTCATTGATTTTCCGTCTTTTTGCCCATTTTCGCGTGTTTTGAAAACAATGTTTTGCCCTTAATTTGCAGCCCAAAAAACAAATTTCATTTTTTATTACTGATTTGGGGTTGTCTTATGACCCTTCACATGTGGTATAAAAGTGGTTTCCTTGGGGGGGGGGTCCCATGGAACCCCCCCTTGGGCACCAACGGGAGTGAAAACCCCTTGGTCACTTAAGTGTTAATACACACATATTATTGCGTTGTACCACACAGTTACCTCTAATTACGTGACCAAATGGTGAAATGACTATTATATTTTCTGGTCCTTAGAGACTATATGAAGAATTTGGGACCATTTTGAAAAGAATCGGAGCATTCTGAGAATGTTACCTCAGGATGACCTTGAACCTTTATTGCCCTATAACTATTAAACTAACCGGCAGATAGGGAAAACTATATCCTTAGGATATGGCCAAAATGTTGGTATAGATTTCAGTACAATTACGGCTACTTTATATTTCCCTCTGTCATGTCTGTAAAAACCTCTCTGTGCAAGTACACGTTCCCCGCTACTTACACCTCTAGACTTTTGTTTTTAATATTCTCTCATTATTTCTAATGATAACAGCACCAGAATTGTTTCTGTTGCAATTATTTTGAGGTCAAACCATTATTTTCTTTAAATTCCTCACACTATTTCACTGCCAAATGACATTTGAGTTGCCTCTGTAATATTTGAATGACCTGGGTGAAAGAACATGCACTGATGAGCAACACAGGATTACATAACGATTTCCATTGTGTGGACATTTGACTTCACTATTGACATTTGATTACCTGTCGTGATTTTGATCTTTTCAAGTGGACATTTTGTCTTTCATTTTCCTCATTGTTTTGACCTTTGAATTCCCTATTGACATTGAATTACCAAAAATTAGCAAGCCCCGTTGCCATGGTCATATGACCTGGAAAACCTATAACATAACGACCAGCTATGTGCACGTAGTATGCCTAACGGCAATTAACCAGAACCAACTGGAAGAGCATTGTTTCAAAGTATCGTGAATTTTGTTTCTATATATAATACCAAATAAAGAGAAGAATACATTGAAATTGAAACCAAGTTTTGGGAGTCATGATACATTGCACCTTGCGTCTGAGACAGAGTGCGAGTATAAATATTATAAAATATTATTTCCAGAAGATCAGTTTAAACGTTTTACAATCAATCTATGATCACTAATATTCATGTCTATTGTTTCAGAGTTCCTTTCGACTCATAGATATAACAAAATATCACTCCAAAGCAATTTAACCCTAAAGGCCCGGGGGGGGGGGGGCGGAATCCGCCCCCTCTCATTTTTTGTCGTATCTCACCTGTTTGTTATTTTTTCACGCCTAAACTGCATGACTTTTTTCTTTGAAGCCTGCGCTCCTTTTAATACCATTTTGAACAAATCGGACCTACGGTTATGACGCGGCGTTGCGTCATCGCGCACTGCGTGCGAAGAAAAGCTATTTCCCATTGAAATTACCCGGAACAGCAGGAAATCCAGTTTTTTTGTGCTAAGGATACAGTTACACACTGTTTTATCTTATGTATTTGTGGTTATTTGTATACGATCATGTGTATGCATACTTTGACACACATCATGGCCTAAAAATCCACTTTTGCTTGAAAAAATGGCGAAAAACCATGAATTTTGCGATTTTTGAGATTTTTTCGCATTTCTGGATGACGTCATTTTTGCGTCAGCCCGTGACTTCATACAGGTTATGTTTGTACTATTTTTTGGTATCAATGGACTCGGGAGGTCACAGCTACTTGGGAACCACACATATGATAGTTCATTAATACGTTTCCGAGATACTGGGGGCGGAATCCGCCCCCTCGACATTTTTTGTCGTATCTCACCTGTTTGTTATTTTTCCCGCCTAAACTGCATGACTTTTTTATTTGGAAGCCTGCGATCATTTTAAGAACATTGAAAAATCGGACCTACGGTTATGACGCGCTGGCGTTGCGTCATCGCGCACTGCGTGCGAAGAAAAGCTATTTCCCATTGAAATTACCCGGAACAGCAGGAAATCCAGTTTTTTTGTGCTAAGGATACAGTTACACACTGTTTTTATCTTATGTATTTGGTTTATTTGTAGTTAAGATCATTGTGTATGCTAATTTGACACACTATCATAGGCCCTAAAATAACCAAACTTTTGCTTGAAAAAATGGCAAAAACATGAATTTTGATTTTTTAGATTTTTCGCATTTCTGGATGACGTCATGTTGACGTCACCTCGTGGACGTCATACAAGGTATGTTGTACTTTTTTTGGTTATCAATGGACTCGGGAGGGTCACAGCTATCCATTGGAACCACACATATGATAGTTCATTAATACGTTTCCGAGATACTGGGGGCGGAATCCGCCCTCCCGGCGGCTATGAGATGGGTCCAAAAAAGCCCGGCTCTTTTAGGGTTTTAACGCTGCTTCATTAATTATAATATTGTGAAGTTCAATTTTCGTTCCACACCTGTCTGCTGCTGTAATCCACACACAACTCTTGCCTGTGTGCATTAAAAAACAAAATTAAAATTTGTTATTACGCTGTGATTTCACAAAATTCAATGACTTTTCTTCAATGGACAGAAGTTGCCAATCGAAATGGGATAAAAAGGTCTAGCTATTGTGTTTGTTATTATTCAAGCTACTGAAGTATTCTCGTAGGTGTTATAAACTTTAAGTTACAGTGGCGGCGCCAGGGGCAGGGGGGCATCCCCCCCCACAATTTTTTCTTGCCCCCCAGGTTTAACCCCCCCCCCCCCCCGGTCGAAAATTACAGGCCAGCTTTTTCACTCAAGATACTTTTTGGGTTGGTTTTCGTGGGATTAAGTTTTGTACATTATGAAAGTATGGGGCTCTCTGCTACTTGTGGAAAAACAAAACCAAACCTGATCTCTCATCCTGGATGTGCTAAAACTCCACCAATAGTGCTTGAGTAAGGTTTTACGCAAATGATTGGTCACAAAGAAAAAAATAGGAAATTTATTCTTAATGGCAGAAAATACACTTTTTCCAAAAAACTCTTCAATGGAGGCAAGACAATGCAATCAACAGCCAAAACAAGACCACTAGTGTGTGAGCAAGTTGCAATTAGGAGTCTATTGTGTTTGTAAGGTCAAGCCCTTGCAACCAGTACCAGTGGCGGTGCCAGACCTCTTTTTTTCCGGGGGGGGGGGGGCAACCGGGGGGGGGCAAAAGTGAAAATGCTTGGGGGGGGGGCAAAAGTGAAATTCTGGGGGGGCAAAATATGGAAAATTTGGAAATTTTTCACCAATTTCGGCCCAAATCGTGATGTTTTTGCCCCAAATCCTTCATTTTTCTTTCGACCAGGGGGCAAACTGGTGGGGGGGGGGGCAAGAAAAAAAATTGCCACTGCCAGTTACATAACTTGCTAATACCTGTGAATGGATTGGGGTGTTTTCAACCAGCATGTCCATGTGTGGTACTATTATAAACATATGCGACCACTTTTTACAACCCAGGAACAAAGTCACAGTGACCGAACACCCTTTTTGTGCAATGACGGTTGTTGTGACTACCAGTTCTTCATCACATAAGAAACCAATCAGTAGGTTCAAGACCTTATTTGTTATGCCTTGCCTATTCAAATTCCCGCCAACGCAATGGCAGACAACTGTCTACATAAGCACAGATTAACTGTTAGCATTCGTCATTTTGTCTACATAAAGTACAGGTTACTGTTAGCATTCCAGTCTTTTTTCGTACTTCAGGTACCAGTGCTTAAAAGCAAAGAATATCTTAAGCATCATATGTGGGATACGCATTTTTTTCAGACTTGTAAATCCATCACACTTGGCTAGTGGGATTCGTGTATATAAGGCAACGAAAGTCATGGGGTGAAACCCGTTCAAAACCAGTCGTCCGTGCTGGGCGCTTGACCTTTTTGAATATTGCACGGAATAATTTATAGTTTGGGTGCTTGTATAACACATAATGTCAATCGATACAAACAATCCGCCAAAATATCAGTGTTGGATGTTGGGTGGCTATTGTGTGTTAAATTTGGTCCTACCCATTGGCCACACACCGAATGAATGACACATCAGTCGTCATGATTTAAATAAAACCGCCTCAATGAATACCGTCTTTTCACCTACTCGCGCATTGCATTATGAGAAAAAAGAGTATCTGAGCACAATGGATCCAGGTACCTATTAGTTACACCCTGGCCTCCTCTCAAACACTACATTAATTTGTATCACTAGCGATTAGTGTGTATGCAAAGCGGCACCCACATTATGTGGAATAAGCCGAGGCAGCCATGCTTTCGATTTTGGTACTCTATTTTTCTTTGTGGTCGTGCAAAACATGCGAGACGGTGAATTCTAAAGATTACGTAACGTTTTGGCTCTCTATCTATATAGACCTCTTTGACTAAAGTCATACTCGCTTTGTTGTTAAGATGAATGACCTGGGGATTAGACATATCTGATTGGTTTTGATCAGAATGAGTAATAAAGTCATTGTGACTTGTTCCTGGTTTCGTAGAAGTAGGTCACATAGTAGCAGACAACTCATTGTGTAAAGAGGTGTATTCTTTTTTTAAAAATTTAAACCAGTAGGTGAAGCTGTAGTCTGTGCTAAATATGACTACACGCCCTCTGCAAGGTAAAGACATTTTTCCTTTGCTTAGACAATCCTAACTTTGGTTTTATTTTGGAAACCTATGGTATTACAAAGAGAGGCAATACACTAGCACATGTGCATGTGACATTGTTTGTCATTAGTTTTGTATTGGCAAATATTGGCAAATACTAATTTAACCTCAAAATCCCAATTGACGTTTCATGTACAAATCTTAAACTCCACAGAACCAACCCAAAACTTTATCTTTAGTGAAACGCGTTGCTAGATTCTTTTTTAGGAGCCAAAATGGCGGCATAGAATCGCACACGACTTAAAAAAAAGTTGCAACTTGCCCACCCCTATCCATACATCATTCGTCCATTGCTGCAGCTGGTAAATTAGTGTCTGGCACCGTAATCAGGTTGCCACAAGTGTGTATTGATACTGGCAATCCAAAAATATATGATCATTATTCCAATCCAATAGCATCCGCATGCATATCCCGGGGGGAGAGAAATGGCTTTGTCTAAGGCCATGAAAGACCAAGTCACTATTGTTGCTGGCCTTGCGCAGGATATACAATACTGGTGTACTCTTGCACCAATATCCTGCTACTGCTAAAAAAACAATGTATCTGTGCATTTGAACAATCAAAAAAAGCCGATTTCACATTTTTAAGCTTTCCGTTTCTTCTAGAAACGAACATCCAAACCGCCCATGAGCGTAAATCTTGTAAATATCAAAATCCGCGGTCTGAAATTCTCCAAAAAACTTCAAATGTTACCTGACTTGGGTTTTGAAATTGGATCCAGAGGTTTTGTTTGCAATAGACCATCGGTAGCATTCTGAGAATGTTTACATCAGGATGACCTGAACCTTTATTGCCAATAACTCATTAAACTAACCGGCAGATAGGGAAAAACTATATCCTTAGGATATGGCCAAAAAATGGGGGATAGATGTCCCAGACAAGTACGGCTACTGGATTAGTCCTCTGTCATGTCTGTAGAAAACCTCGCTGGCAAGTACCACGGTTCCCGCTACTACACCTCTAGATTTTGTTTTTAATATTCTCCATATTTCTAATTGATAAACAGCACCAGAATTGTTTCTGTTGCAATTATTTGAGTTCAAACATTATTTTCTTTAAATCCGTCACACCATTTCACTGCCAAATGACATATGAGTGCGTGAGTGCCCTGCATATTTTGAATTACCTGGGTGATAGGACATGCCACTGATGAGCACTAGGATTACATAACAGTTTCCATTGTGTGGACATTTGCTTCAATATTGAATTTGATTAACCTGTCGTGATTTTGATCTTTTCAAGGGACATTTGTTCTGTCTTTCTATTGTTTTGACATTTGATCCATTGACATTTTGAATTACCAAATGAAAATTACAATTGCCCCGTTACCATGGGTCATATGACCTGGAAAACCTATAACATAACGACCAGCTATGTGAATGTTAGGTATGCATAACGGCAAAATTAAACCAGAAACAACAACTGAAGAGCCAGTGTTTCAAAAGTATCGGGATTTGGTTTCTTATATAATACCAAATAGTGAAAGAAGAAGTACATTGAATTGAAACCAAGTTTGGTCATTGATATTGCACCTTGAGTCGAGACGAGAGTGGATAGAGTATAAGATATTGATAACAAATATTATTCCAGAGATCAGTTTCAACGTTTACAAGCAAAATCTTTGAGCACATAAATCATGTTATGTTTCAGAAGTTCTCTTTCGACTCATAGATATTAACAAATATACCTCCAAACAATTAACCCTAACAAGGGCCCGGGGCGGGGGGGGGGGCGGAATCCGCCCCTCGCATTTTTTTTTCTGTCCTATCTAACCTGTTTGTTATTTTTTCACGCCTACTAAACACTGCATGGACTTTTTTGAAGCCTGCGCTCATTTGAAGACCATTTTGAACAAATCGGACTACGTTATGGACGCGGCGTTGCGTAATCTCGCACTGCGTGCGAAGAAAAGCTATTTCCCACTGTAATTACACCCGGAGCAGCAGGAAATCCAGTTTTTGTGCTAAGGATACAGTTACACACTGTTTATCTTTGTTATTTGGTTTATTTGTAGTAAGATCATGTGTAGGCATACTTTGACACAACATGGCCTAAAAATCCCAATTTGACTTGAAAAAATGGCGCAAAAACCATGAATTTTGCGATTTTTGAGATTTTCGGCATTTCGGATGACTTCATGTTTGACGGTCAACGTGACGTGTCATACAAGGTATGTTTGTTACTTTTTTGGGATAATGGGACTCGGGAAGGGTCACAGGCTATCCATTGGTACCAACATATGATAGTTCATTAATACGTTTCCGAGATACTGGGCGCCTCCGGCGGTGAGATGGGTCCAAAAAAGCCCGGCTCTTTTAGGGGAAAACTGCTTCCTCATAATGATAATATTTTGTGCAAGAAAGATTCAAGTTTTTCCACACCTGTTCGCTCTGTAATCACAACAACTGCTTGCGTGTGGCATTATACAACAATAAACAAATAAAATTTGTTTATTACGCTGTGATTCACAAAATTCAATGACTTTTCTTCAATGGACAGAAAGTTTCCCAATCGAATGGGATAAAAAGGTCTAGCTATTGTGTTTGTTATTATTCAAGCTACTGAAGTATTCTCGTAGGTGTTATAAAACTTTAAGGTGCAGTGGGGGCCAGGGGGCATGGGGGCATTTCCCCACCACAATGTTTTTGCTTGCCCCCCAGTTTAACCCCCCCCCCGTGTCGAAAATGAATCAGGCAAGCTTTTTCACTCAAGATAAATTTTGGGTTGGTTCCGTGGAGTTTAAGGTTTGTACATAAAGTCAATGGGGCTCTTCTGCGACTTGGGGAAAACAAAAAAACAAGACATGATCTTCCATCCTGGAATTTTGCTAGAAACCACAATAGGTGCTTTATAGGTTTACGCAAATGATTGTCAAAGCAAAAAAATAGGAATTTATCTTAATGGCAGACAATACACTGTTTCCAAAAAACTCTGCAAGGAGGCAAGACAATGCATAGGATAGGACAACCAAAACAAGACCACATAGTGTGTGAAGTGAGTGAAATTGAAGGAGTATTTGTTGTAAGGTCAAGCACCTTGC
This sequence comes from Ophioderma brevispina, assembly GCA_023653785.1. Lineage (NCBI taxonomy): Eukaryota > Metazoa > Echinodermata > Ophiuroidea > Amphilepidida > Ophiodermatidae > Ophioderma > Ophioderma brevispina. The sequence goes on along the minus strand of JAMKCH010012440.1, from coordinate 24,332 downwards.
ACAGTACCAGTGGCGGTGCCAGACCTCTTTTCTGGGGGGGGGGGGGCAAACGGGGGGGGGGGGCCCCACAGGCAAAGTGAAATCTTGGGGTGGGGGGGGGCAAAAGTGAAATTCTGGGGGGGCCAAAATATGGAAAATTTGGAAATTTGTCACCAATCTTCGGCCCAAAATCGATGATTTTTGCCCCAAATCCTTAATTTTCTTTTCGACCAGGGGGCAAACTGGTGGGGGGGGGGCAAGAAAAAAAATTGCCACTGCCAGTTACATATATTCTGCCTACTGTACCTGTGAATGGTATTGGGGGTTTTCATACCAGCATGTGCATGTGCGGTATTTATAAACATATGTGACCCAACTTTTACAAACCAGGAACAAGGTCACAGTGACAAAACACCCCTTTTTGCAATTGGAGGTGTTGATGAATTACAGTTAATCACATAAGATGATCAATCAGTAGGTTCAAGACTTATTTGTTATGCCTTGCTATTCAAATTCACCCAACCACAAGTGGGCAGACAACTGTCTACATAAGCACATTTAACTGTTGCCATTCCAGTCTTTTGTCTATGTAAAGCACAGGTAACTGTTATCATTCCAGTCTTTGGTCTACTTCAGTTACAAGTGCTTAAAAGCAAAGAATATCTTGAGTCATTGTGCTGGATCAGATTTTTTGTCAGACTTTGAAAGCCATCACTGGCTAGGTGGGATTAAGTGTATATAAAGGCAACTAAAGTGATAAGGGGGTGATTTGAAACCCATTCAAAACCAGTCGTCCGTGCTGGGCGCTGTACATTTTGAATATTGCCACGAATCATTATTAGTGGGTGCTTTTGTATCAACATCATAAGTCAATTCGATCAAACCAATCGCCAAAAATATCAGTTGTTGGATTGTTGGGTTGCTATTGGGTGGTTATTAAATTTGGTCCTACCCATTCCACACAACGAATGAAATGACACAACAGTCGTCTTGATGTAACATTTAAACCGCCTCAATGAATTAATCTGTCACTAACGCGCGCATTGCATTACTGAGGAAAAAGAGTATCTGAGACAATGATCCAGGTACACTATTATTTACACCCGGCCACCTCTAACACATACATTAATTGTATCACTACCGATTAGTGTGTATGCAAAGCGGCACCACAGTATGTGCGAAGAAGCGGAGGCAGCCATTGATTTCTAATGTGGGTACTCTATGTTTCTTGGTGGTCGGCTCCCAAAACATGCGGCGTAGACGGTTGTTATTTTAAAGATTACGTAAGTTGCCCGCTATCTATAGAACCTCTTTGACTAAAGTCATTTACTCGCTTTGTTGTTAAAGATGATGAACTGGGGATATTAGACATATCTGATTGGTTTGATAAATGAGGAATAAGTCACTGTGACTGTTCCTGGTTTTGTAGAAGGTGTCACATAGTAGCAGACAACTATTGTGTGTAAAGAGGTGTATGCGGTTTCTATAAATAATTTAACCAGTGAGGTGAAAGTTGTCGCTGTGCTAATGAGTGAACCTACACGCCCTCTGCAAGGTTAAAGAATTTTTCCTTTAGTCTAAGACAATCATTGAACTTGGTATTTTTGGAAACCTATGGGAGTTACAAAAGAGAGGGGCAATTACACCTAGCACCTGTGCATTGTGACATTGGTTGTATTAGTTGTTATGTTGCAAATAGGCAAAAAACTAAGTTAACCTCAAATTCTGCCATGACTTTAGTACAAAACTTAACTCCACGGAACCAACCCAAAACTTTACTTCAGTGAAAAAGGTGGCTAGATTCTTTTAGAGCCAAAAGGGCCAGTGAATCCCCACGACTTAATAAAAGAAAAAAAAGTTGCAACTTGACGGAACCCCTCATCCATACATAATCGTTCCAGTTTGCAGCTGGGTTTAAATGAGGGTTCTGGCACGTAGATAAGGTGCCACAAGTGGTATTTGATACTGAATCAAAAAATAGAGGATCATTATTCTCAATACAATAGCCATCTATGCATTATCCCAAATTGCTTTGTTAGAAGGCCCATGACACATGAAAGACATTTGCAACTATTTTTTGCTGGCCTTCCAGGATATACAATAACTGGTGTACTCTTGACACAAAGATCCTGCCTACTGCTAAAAAAAACAGTTATTTCATTGAACAATCAAGAAAAAGTCTCCATTCCACATTTTAGAGCTTTCCGTTTCTCTAGAAACACAACATCCAAACCGCCCATGAGCGTAAAATCTTTGTTAAATATTCAAAAAATCCGCGGTGAAATTCTCCAAAAAGACTTCAAAGGTTACCTGAATGTTTGAAATTGGATCCAGATGTCTTGTTGCCAATAGGACCAGTTACCCACATCCTACGTCACTTCTTTTTTTTTTTAATCATGTTAAATAATATTGACGGTTTTTTTTGTTTTTGAGTATTACAAAACTTCTAACAGATACAATTGCCCTGTGTGTAACGGTTCAGACCGACCTATTCAGATACCAGGGCCTAAGCCTAACATGTTCACATAACATTGCTGTTAACTGGTCTTATTGGACAACGCGGAGGATTAGTGCTGTTTCAAATTGCTGGCGACAGGTTCCCAAGTTGGCTGTTCAGGCGATAGATGTGGGACCGGACGTTAGACCAAATAACATGTATAACACATTATTGTCCCCATCACACAAGCCTTACAAGCAGATGATAGTGTGGGCCACTATTAAGCGCTCCTCTATAGTTTTTTTTAGGAGTCCCCACCTTTCTTTGCGGCATCATTTTACCAATATTTAAAAAAAACGGCTACAAAAGCATGCAAGTTCCAGCATAAAATCTGATTGTGGGAGTCCACAACTTGTTGGTGGCTCCGCCCCCAAAGAAGTCGCTTGTGTTAAACTTAGTTTAAAACATACTATGCTAATGTCAAAAAGGTAAGTGCATGGCCAAGGAAGTTCGTTTGACTATTAAGTGAACAGTAACAATGCATGGAATTAGCGTAACAGTACAGTTTTTCAAAGGACGAAGGTTTTGCAAGGAGTTATTGTGGACATTCAAAACAAAAGGAAATTATGTCAAGAGTTGTTGTTCAAGCTCAGTTTTGGACTTACATTCATAAAATATATGTATTGGTACACACGAATTCCCGAAAAAATAATACAATTTGATGTTAAAATTAACAAAATAGAGGATTTTCTTTTTGCTTTGGACAGACGAAGAAAACGGGGCGGATTTTTCGCATGCTTCAGTGCATCAAAAAAAAAACAGCGGGCCCAATTTGCTCTCCTCGTGACTCAAAGTGATGACCAAAAACATCGTGTGACTCGAAATTGTATTGTTTTGTCATGGCTGACACTGAAATTGGACGGAGTTAATAGAAAAGAATAATTAAATTTGAAAATAAGTTACAGAATGACATATTGTTTCATTCGTGTGTTTTAATTATGATTGATATAAAAACACATCGTCGAAGTTTCACGGGGGGGGGGGGGGGGGGGTAGGGACACGACTGCTCGATTTGGGCTTTGGGATTTCCAAACGGTCATTGGTGGAACTGTACGTGGCAAATTACTATGGAGCCTGTGTCTCAGTTTCATTAAAAATTCTCCTCTTAAACCCTAGTTAACTACAATCGTAGTAATATCATGGTAATAAAGGAATAAATTATTACTTTTCAAAAATCCGTCGGGTTGGGATTTAACCGACTGCAAATATAGTTGTTTGTAATTACATAACGTTCATTAGATTAGATTTTGTGACCAGGCCTAGACCTTAGGCAAGTATGAGTGTAAACGTCCGATACGCGTAATAGCGCCCTCTACCGTTAAGTCTTGAAAGGCTTAGCACTCGAGTCGCGCCGGATGTTGATGCCGATTTGAATCAGGCTGTTGCTGTTTGTTAGGATGGATGTCACTACCCCTCCTGGCAGGTCACTCGAATTGGGAAAGTGGCAACACTGCGATATGAGGCTATCCCTTTTGACGTCACCATTTGCCTCCGATGTTGGATGGATTTGTGGAATCGTTTCGAGTAAAGAAGCTATTGGGCGGAAAATTAAAGGGCAAAAATACTCAACAAATGGGGACAATTTTCAAAATTATTTTGATTTATAGGCAATCTACGTTACATTAAGCTCCATCCAGTACCAATATTCCAATCATCAGAATCATGACACTTATCCTTTGAACATACCACATGGAAATATGTTTTAAACCCTGGGTACTCTTGTTTTTCATTGGTAAGCCTTATGTTAGTTTACCGAAGCTGCCTAGATTTAAACATCAACGATTATTTTAGGTAGGTCATTTATCAAATTGGATGCAGAGTTGTTCAAAATTGATGTTTGACATTAGGGAATCAGTCCAAATCCAAGAATCGTATATCTGCCAGTTAAAAATGCTTTATAATGGCATATTATAGGCTCTGAGCTGTGGATTCAAACATCCGTGTTTATATTACTTCAGTTGTTAACAGGGTAGAACTCACTTTATTGTTTTCTTTCATTAACTGCCTAAAACACAGAAAAGCAAGAATAAAATGTGTATTTACTAGTTTACAGTGCTAGCTTTTTATGAGTACACGTCCCTGTACAGAGGGATATGGGGCTTATTGTCTAATAGGGCACAATCAATATCTGCATTCCTGCTATGGAGCCAACCAAAGAGGTTATATACAAGGGGGTGAAAACGCATTCAAAACCAGTCGTCCGTGCTGGGCGCTGACAGTTTGAATATTACACGGAATTATCAGTTTGGGTGCTGTATACACACAATGTCAAATCGAACCAAACAATCCGCCCAAAATATCAGGGTGTTGAGGTTGGGTGCTTTGGGTGGTTAAATTTGTCCTATACCCCATGGCCACACAACGAATTGAAATGACAATCAGGTCGTCTTGATTTAATAGAAACCGCCCTCAATGATACATCTTTCACCTAAGCGCGCATTGCCTTATGAGACAAAAAGAGTATCTGCGCACAATGATCCAGGTAAACTATTATTACACCTGTCCTCCTCTAACACATACATTAATTTTATCACTACCGATTAGTGTATCATATGCAAAGCGGCACCCACTTTATGTGGAAGAAGGGGAGGCAGCCATGCTTTCTATTGTTGGTACTCTAGGTTTCTTTGTGGTCGCCAAAACATGCGAGACGGTGTATTTCTAAAGATTTAGTAACGTTTGCTCCTATATTATAGATACCTCTTGGTTCTTTTAGATGAGAGGCAAACGTTTCGTATCTTTAGAAATTCACAGTCTCGCCCATGGTTGACGACCACAAAGAAAACAAGAAAACCTAGAGTACCATCAACAATAGAAGCAAGGCTGCCTCGATTCTTCCACATTACTGTGGGTGCTGCCGCTTTGCATCTACACTAATCGGCGTTAGAGGGATACAAATTAAATCGTATGTGGTAGGGTGGCCAGGTGTTAAAAATAGTGTAGCTGGCTCATTGTGCTCAGATACTCTTTTTTCTCAGTATGCAATGCGCGCTTAGGTGAAAAGGTATTCATTGAGGGGGTTTATTTAAATCAAGGCGTCTGATGTGTCATTTCATTCGTTGTGTGGCCCTGGGTAGGACAAAAATTTAAACCACCAATAGCACCCAATCATCCAACAACTGATATTTGGCGTATTGTTTTGTATGCGAATTGAAAACATTATGTGTGTATACAAGCACCCAAACTGATAATTATTCGTGCAATATTCAAAATGTCAGAGCCCAGACGGACGACTGGTTTGAACGCGTTTTCACACCCTATGGAGCCAACTATTTGTAAAGCCCGGGTCAAGTGCATTGATTTATAGGTTCAAACCAATAGGAGAGGTTTGGTGAAAATGGAACAACATAACTTAATGGAGGAAAGTGAGTTGTGATGGGGATTGGTGGAGAAATGTCATATCAGTTTCAGTCGAATAAGAAGGACTTGTGAGGCAATTGTTAATAATGTCCGGCTTAAGGGTTTATATCAGGGGCTAGGGGAAAACAAGTGTAAATTGAGCTACAGATATTACAATGCCCGGGATGCGGAGCATTTGTTATAGCCAGGTGTTATCCCCTCCATGATTCGGGTTGAGTAACAAATACCCGTCCTCTTCACAAAGAATAACCGGTACATTATAATTATAAGTCGTTGACACTAAGTTTCCCTCTGTAAGCGCCGGGGTAAATTGAATAGACAATGAAGTTAAGCAATAAGTTACGGACTTTGGTTCTGCACACGTTGTTAGGGCAAAGCTTGGCCAGCAACATTCTTCAATGATTTCTTGAATAAATGATGAGCAATACTGCGGTAAAGTTATTTGAACATGCACTATAGAAGTTCAAGATTTATTTTGAAATGAGGATAAGTATTTGGGCTGACGTCATGAAAAAAGTCTAAATCGGAGAGGCGGTAAAACCTAAATCTTATCAACTGCGAGACAATATAAACAATGTCCCTGCACAGTTAGTCGGCAGGTCACCCAGGTACTATTGTTCACACCACTAAAAAATGTTGGTAGGGTTAATTTTACATGGGCTTTACAATAGGCAAACGACCTTGCTATTGTCCATATTCCCTGCACACATCTGCAGTTCAAATCGATGGAAACCAGGCCCACGTTATAGACCGTATTCAATATGACGTCAGCCACCAGACATGTTGGTGGACAAGATGCATACATTCTAGGACTACAATACATTAAACTGTCAATCGATCCATGTTTAGCGATTGCACAGGGATCATTGACAGGTGAATGTATTGTAGTACTGGAATGCATCTATCTTGTCCACCAACATGGCTGGCTATTGAATACGGTCTATAGCATATGAGAATTTAATTCCATGATGCTAGTAAATGTAAGGTTATACATTTTCCGTGGTCTTCGCTTTCTTAAAAGAGATGGAGTAACACGTACACACACTTTTCTGTAGCACACAATTCAATTAATGATTTGGGATGCTTTAAAATTTGGTGAGATTTCTATAACTTCAGAGACCACGCTTTTTCAAAACTTAAAATTCGTCGCTTTTAAATCTTTGTTTTAACCCCCAAACACCCTTTCACGTCATATTAGACCAACTTAGATATGCAACAATAATACATGATTTTATAATGAATTCATGTATTTTGGACCTCAAATCAGGACATTTTCCAGAGCGTTTTCGACTAGCTATTGAGGTCACAGCGATTGTATTGTCTTCTCGTGTACAAGAAAATAACGCATGTTGGCGTGACCTCCTGATTGACTGTGCACTCCCAGATGAAAAGGAATCTGAAGTGATTTTCTCCACCGCATACCTGGCCGGTAATTGAAAATCTTTAGCTCCATTGTTTGCTGAAGTCTAGTGTATCCACTGGTCACTGATATTGGGGAAATGAAATTGAAGTTATATTTTATTCATTTTCAAGAAAATGTGCCACTTTTATATGCGGGAACAGGCCGTTATATGATTGTAATAATTTATTATGAATTTACAATTATTTTGTTTTCCCCTAGCCCCCCCCCCCCCGATGGGGACAACAAAACAACAGTATAAAAGGCCATGCCATTTAGCCTAAGATTAGTAAGATCACCCTCATGAGTAGCTACACTTGGCACAAAAAGTATTTCGGCACGTTTTTCGATCGGTATTTTGCCAAAGTTAGACCATTTTGAAAGTTTTCGAAATATACATTTTATTCATTTTGTTGCCTAGGTCTCTCTCTTTCATTTAACACCTCGCTTGTAAAAAAGCGTGCAAAAATGGCTGAGATAGAGTGCCCGAAAGACGCAAACCCCCAAAACCAAAAGTTGCAGTTTTTGGAGGGCAGCTAGTTTAGCTGAAGCATATTTAAAAAAAAAAAGATTCTTTAAAATAGTCTCCCATTGAGATGTACAGGATAAAAAAGTGCATTGACTCCTGTACTTTTTTGGGGGGGGGGGGACACCCACGTATGAAATGGATATGGGTGTAATACTGGCACTTTCAAACCAAAGGCATTCAATGGCAGAACTTGCAGAAAATAGGGGTTTTGGGGCAAGAGAAAGCTAAATTACCCATAATTAGAGTGCATTTGATTGAAAATGTCGAGGGGGGGGGCGGATTCCGCCCCGGGCCTTTTAGGGTTAAGGATCACAAAACATTCCATGATCATGATAAAAAAACCCCTTAGCTTTGTGGTCTAAAATGAGTGTAAAATTCAAGGTTTTGTGTGTTAAGAGTTGGATTTATGTGGGATCACATTACCTTATTGAGGTGAAATTTCCCAAAACTGGTGCATTGTGGGATGGACTCAATACACCCTCTGTTTGACAACCAAAAGGCCTAATTCACTCAATCAAAACTAAGATAAATTATGTACATCTATCAATAATCACCACAAGCAATTTAGTATTTTAACTTCAGTAAGAAGGATTTACCTAATGGATAGGTTTGAAAATGATAACAATCTTTGTGTCGGTGTTTTGAACACCCTGTGGCTACTATGCTAGGAAGTTGTGCCCTCACTAACGTGTGACTCTAACACAAACAATATTGTGGTTGGTCAAAGTACATATGAAATGCTGTACTAATTTCAATGAACCAATAAAATATTCGTTTTTGTATATTTCATAAAAAAATTATCCGATAAATAGTTGAAGCAACTTGCAAAAGTTATGTATGTCTTGATATTTTGAATTTTCCTCAAAAGTAAGATATCAGTTTGCAACTTCAATGCAAATAATATGCATGTTCGTACATTTTGGAAAAAAAACATCATTTAATGCTTAGAAAATAGAACGCGGCAAGGACTTCATTTCGTCTATGCTTTGATTACTACCACTTAACGCATTGCTGATCATCATGTATACATCGCTATCGATATTATTTGGTATTTTTCTGGGCGGATCATACGCCAGCATCATTGCTGTGTTTCCGATGCTTTCACGGGAACAACAGGTCAGTTGCCGTAACTTACTTGATTTGCTGTAACTTAATTGAAGAATTGCTGTAACTTAGTTACAGAATTGCTGTAACCTAATTATAGTATTTTTGTAACTGAGTTCTAAAATTGCTGTAACGTAACACTTAAGTGACCAAGGGAGGGGAGTCCTGGACCCCAAAATTTTGCGCTGGCCGCTTTACGAGTGGGATTTTTTCGTCCAATTTTTTTGTAATTGTCTGACTTTTAAACGCTTCTTTTCATACAAAACAATAATAAAAGTAAAATCGGCCAAGCCGTTAATGAGTTAATTATTGGGGTAGAATATTTTTAAAAATCGAAGAACCGTAGACAATATTTTTGTTGATATATGTCGACACATACATGTAAGTAAACAATTATTACTAACAATAAAATAATTAACCCTTTCTGTGCTGAAAACAATTTCATTGTGGAAGTTGCTTAATCGTTACTGTCCAAACTCTATGGGAAAATGACGTGTATTTTGCAACACAGGTAAAAAATACAGGATTGCTAAAGCTGCAGGTTTTGTGTTATATGTAATTTGGTTCTTCTTGTGTAATATAAAATAAGTGGATACACCCACTTCTTTGACACTGACCCAAAGTTTAACATCTGTCAATGGAATGTTCAATCCATTCGGAATAAAACTACCACATGTTTCGATTACGTCTTGGAGAAAGATATTGACATCATGATTCTCACTGAAACATGGCTTAACGAAACAGATGAAGTTATCATTGGTGAACTCACTCCAGATAAAACCTACTTCTTCTACCCACATGCTTTACCAACCACGGTGGTGGCTTAGGGTTTATTTATTAAGCCTCCGTAAAACTAAGGAAGACTCCATCTGATTTTAGATCTGCCACATTAAACACGCAATCATTGCTGATAAACAAACACAAATCTTATATGTGCTTATTTACAGGTTATACCTTTCATCTAAAGATTGCCTGAAGACGTCCGAGTTTTATTTGAAAATTGGGGGCGCCCTCCTCTGGATGGCGTCCTCCATTAGATACTCGTTTAATATTTGTTGAACACATCTCTCATAAGCTAGTGTTTCCTTCTCGTTTGCGTGATGAAGCAAATAACCCCAGTAGTTATATGGCAAGAGATAGTCCCTGACATCTGTCGAAAAGTAAACCATCTTTATTAAAAAATAATCGCCAAAGGTAGAGGCGATATGTAGAATGACTCATTTCACACAGTATGTGGAAGATAACGTTAGCTCCATTTTTACCGCTGCGGTGATCGATTTTCCTCAAGGGAGGGGTATAATAAACGGTGAAACAAGTGATATCTACAAACAACGTCAAAACAGGCTGCAGAAAATTATATATAATATAAAAGTCATGACAGTAGGCTACTGCCTGAAAACTGAGGCTATATCAGATAAAACATTTTGTTGAAACCCAAACTGATTTTTCCAAATCGTTTGGCACTTGGCACACAAGTCTAAGCTAACGCTGTTTGTTAATGTTAATACATTTACTCATCTCAGCTGAGAACGTCTTTTCAAGGCATTCAAGACCCACTGAGTAAACCGCTCTTGCACGATGGATGCCATGATGGTCAGCCATGACGACGATTATATCGCAAAATCAGCAGTTTTGGACAGCATTTGCCTAAAATTATATTTGGATAAATTTTGTTAACTGTCGCGTGATTTTCCTCCAATCATCAGACAACACTTGCCAAACTGCAACATTGTGGCGTCGGTAGTGGTTTCCGATCGGTCACTGGTTTTTTCCATACACACATAACACGATTCTCAACGAAGCGGAGTTGCCCTTATTTGGCATTAGTTTTATTTTACTACATCACCATCCATTCTTTGAGCCCGACATATAGTCGGGCGTAGACTTTACAATCAAACCTAAGCTTACGGTCTGATGTACTGGACTGGCTCTTCACAACTATCTTGCTCTTTTATACTATCAAACTCATAATCCTTCCCCTTGTTACGAGACTTACTCAAGGTTCAGAAAAGCAAAACCTCCCGTGGTCATAAAACAAAATTCAACATGACTATTGTACGAAGATTGGACTTAACAATATTAAATTAAATGATTTAAACATAAATTTAAAATGGAAAATATTATCAGCATCAATCACAAAATAAACACAAATATTTAACAATTGCACAAAATGTTTTATTATATTCCTTACCTACTTAAAAATCAAATTAAACACACACAGCTCACATATTTCCAAGTTTACAGTTCTCGTTTGGGTGCGCCCCAGTCTCTGTAGAATCAGGTCACATATAAATCTTGCGACACAATTTCTTTCTGGTACAGTTCAAGACTCGTTTCGCGTTAATCGCAAAGTCCTTTGTCAGAACCGGCCGATTAATTTTGCAAACTCGTAGACTTGGAGAAACACTGGACGTCTAAACGCAGCTTGATGTAATAACAGTTGTTTTGGTCCATACATGTTACATCAGTGCATTAAGGTGAACGTCCACTGGTACAGAAGCATGTCCTGCGTGAATTTTATGTTAACCTTTGTTTTTCCAAAGTTTCCACAATTTTGAGCATCTTGACAATTCTACGCAACTTTCCCAAATGTCCTCAAATAATACATGGTTATAAAATCAAATGTTATGGCAAAGTTCTCCATCTTCGTTTTTGAGAGACCGTCTACACTCGCTGAATCTCTTGTCACTGGCAAAGAGACATAACTAGCAACAGAATTTGTCCAAGCAAATTTTCCCATGATGCCCACAAACAATCGAAGACAAGTCGAATTTCACAATCTGGTTCATTCGCGCTGAACATGGTTTAAGGAAGTCCCACTCTTCCCAATCCCTGTGCTCGAAGTGTTGTGACATAGCAATTTACACAATCTATTGTTCATCAACTGGTGTGCAATCTTGCTTCCTATAAGTAAACAAAAACTTCTTCTCTCCAGTTCTTAAGAACGGAGAATGATTATGACCGGGCTCCGTTTGTCCTCAGATTTGCGGACATATTCCGGACCATGTCATCTCAGAGTGTTTCACACACGAATCCATTTAGAACTAGGTTCAATCAGACAAGGCGTGCCTTATTGCACACCACATTGCAAGTTGCATATTTTTCCAGTTCTACTCCTCACGCATATTTTATATGCTTAAATTTAACTGTATTTAATTAATATTAATCAAACAAAAAAACAAATATTCGGGGAGTCGCACAATCCTCCCCCCCCCTTAGAAACAAAGGTGTGAGTACATGATAACTTTCATTTATCTGTACTTTTTGCAACACATAAGGGTAGCTGTGAGAGTTCGCATTCAGCTGACTCTTGAAAGGGAATCGGCAATTACATGCCCTTGCCTTTAATATGTTTAATGTCCAAGTTGTAACCCTTGCATGTTAAACTCCATCTTAGCGGTCTCTGATTCTTGTTTCTCATTTTTTTGGAGAAAGGGTGAATTGGATTTTGGTCAGTATACACAGTATTTGGGTGTTTTAGGTAGCTTGCAAGTACAACAACAACCTCAAGTGGTGTAAGGCTGCAGCAAGGCTAAACATCCTTTTCATCAATGGTTGAGTAACTTTTGCTGATGCTTAGTGAACTTTTTTCGAAAAGTAGCAAATTGGATGCTCAACCTTGTCTTCACCCTCTTTGGTTGTGCGAGTACTGCACCACATCCCACATCACTAGCATCTTTACCATTAACTTGAACTGATTCTGAAAATCAGGTGCTGTCAGAACTGGTTGGCCTTATGCCTTTTAATTGTCAATGCTCTTGGCATGCATCAGATCAAACAAATTTGGTATTCTTCTCTTGAGCAAGCTGGTCATTGGATGCGCAAATATACATAAAAATTAGGACAATATTTCATATAATATCCTGCCATACCTAAAATCGCACAGTTCTTTCCTGTTGGTAGGTGATGGAACCTTGTCTATTGCCTCTACTCTACGTTTTGGGCTTGGATGTTGCTTGACCTGCCCCTTGCCCCACAAATGGTGGGCCCTAGATATGTAACTGGTGGCACACCAAAACTCACTTTTTGCTAAATGAAGTTAATTGTGGCCTTTGACAATTGTTCAAACAACTTTTGTACAGTTTATGGTCTTTTCCCTTTCTCAGAGTACAAATACCATCACAAATCATCGAATATATCCTTCCCCAACCATCTACCTCTGGCATTACCCTTGTTTACCAATCTTTGGAAAGTAGCGGGAGCATTTTTAAAACCAAAGTGCATCACCACCTGTACTGGTACAATCCAGCTGGTGTTACAAACGCTGAATTTCTTTTTGCTCTTCGGTCAGGTGGAACCTGCCAGTAATCCCGTTAATAAATCAAACTGGCTAACAAATTTGGCATGTCCAATCTTATCAATCAATCATCATTCTTGGTAGCCGGAAATTACGAATCGTACTTGGGGATTTTAATTTTTTGCCCAAAAATTCTTTACACAGGGGGCACACTCGGTATGACCCATCAGGTTCGGTACCATTACACATGGTGACGACATCGCTATGACTCGGTTCGATTGTATTGTTTCTTTAACATATAGTCTACCTCTTCTTCTTCTTTCCAAGATTTGGCTTTGTTCAGGGTTTAAACCTATATGGGTGTTGTTTGATATGAATTGTATCCAAACAAACCCAATCAATGTCAGGAATTGCACCACATTGTTTGGTAGGGAACTCTGAAAACAAATGACCAACACTTGTCATCAAATTGAAGTTTTCATCGTGTTGTGACTTGTCCAGGTGGAACCTATTTTTTTGTTTCCAATTGGGAGCAATCAGTAAGTTGTAAGGTTGGTTGACAACGCAGTGGCATGTCATCACCTGGTGTGGTGGTTTTGCTGAAATATCAGGTACATGGTACTTCTTCTTTGTTTACATTGTCATCTTGGTCTGAAATTTGTCATGGCAACTGATTTTGAAGGGTTGCTGGGTTTCATCCCTATCACATCTTTTCAAGCACTATTAATGTGACCAATGGGGTCCTTTGTTTTTCGCCTACCTGGCGTTTTGACACCATAGTTTACATCACTGACCTGTGGATTCAAACCTCATATACGGACCACTGTTCTAGCTTGCATTGATGTCAAGAATTGGAAATAATACCAAACTTTATCCCCTTTTTCACAGCCTCTCTCTGTCTCTGGCGTGTTTATCAGACCACGTTTCATTGTTGACTTTTGCTGTCTTTCAAGTTTTCTCTTGCAATTTCACATGCCCTGTCAGCCTTGCTTGAATCCAGATACATGTCTAAGAGATTCAATTCACTGTCATTTGTAACCACTTTTCTTGAGAAGTCTGTAAACGGTTCCCCTCGTGACTTGATTCCAAACCCTAATTCAACGGGGCTGAATCCTAGTGATTCTTGCACCGCTTCCCTACCAGCAAACACAGGAGATGTAACTCCCTCAGCCCAATCCTTTGGGATATCTGAACCGAGGTTTTTCATCATATTCTTTCTTGAAGGGTTTGGTGAAACCTTTCCAGTGCGCCTGTGATTCGGCATGGTACGCAGAAGATTTATACTGCGAATCCCTAATTCATGCATATTACTTGCTGAAATAGTCCTGACATGAAATTAGAACCTTGAATCTGATTGGAAGACTTAGGAAGGCCAACTAGTGGTAAAGAACTTAGTTAGTGCTTTTCCACAATAGTGTGTGCTTTATATTTCTCAGTGGAAATTGCTGCTCTGTAAAGCGGGGGTTGATGCAACACATTAAATTCAAATACTGGTTTTCCTGACTTTGGTTTTTGGCAAAGGCCCTACACAATCAATCAATAGATAATTCTACAATGGCTCCTCAATGCTGGAATTGGTTTTTAGCGGGAGCTGGTGGGATTTTTGATTTTGATTTGCTACCACCTGAACATGATAACTGATTTGCAATATTCGTTACATCTTTCCTGATGTGGGCCACCAAAACTGAATTAAAATTCTATCAGGAGTTCTTATATCCCCAAGTGTCCCAGTCCATTGGGTTTATCATGCATGCTCCAGAACTGATTACCTTGCTTTCTGATAATTTGAGGTCCACTATTTGATGTCCAACTCTTCCCAGTCATCCTCAGCCGAAACATCTTGAGGTCTCATATTTTCGATCATCAAAATGCCATTTTCTTTCGAAAAAGCAACACAGGAAACTTTTTTGATCTTCCTTTTTGGTGCAATGACCGTTACACTAAATGCAATTCATGAGTTTTTGGACTTTTCTTTGCTCCTCGATCAACTTGTTTTTTTTTTGTGATCGGGCATAATTCAACTTCGTACTTCACCTAATACTGAAAACTGGTCCATCAAGACTGTTAGAAAATGTATCATCCAAATCGAGAAAGATTTCATTCTTTTTCTTTTGGTTTCTTTTTTGGGTGGTTTGTTTTGTCTGTTGTTTCACTACCTCTTATCTTCTATCATCTCCTTGTGTGAGATTTGTTTAACTCATACCCTTGTAAATGGCAAAAAGCAGGGAAAAGAATATTTTTCCTTTCATTAATTCATCTTGTGACAACGTTCTTGTGGACACAGTTTGGATCTTGGTTCTTAACTTTTAACTCTCCACTAAATTAATTTCCCCCATTAGCAATGGACACAACCAACAACACCCGGCGATTTGGCAATATAGGCCTAACCCCTACAGTGACTGTTCCATAAACTAGGTCTGTATTTCCAAGTTAATAATTTGGTGAGTGGCAACTTTTGTAAAACTCCATCCCAACCCCTTTGTTGTGGATGATTTGTCCCTGAAAAGGGCAGTGCATCTTCCAGAATTAAAGTTTGAGCACAACCTTTGTCACGCATGATAGTGCTCAGGTTGTTGGGTTAGTTTCACCTCATCAGTGAGTGAGACATGTCCTGGTATTACAAAAGGTTTGAAATTCTCACTCACTTCACCACTTGTTTTGGACATTTGTTGGGCCTTTAATATGGTGAGGTCCTTTCTGGTACTGATTGCATGCATTAGGTGTTTCCCACTGTAATTTCCAACCGGTGAAACAGTGGTGCCCTTTCTTTTTGCAATAAGTACAAGTTGGTAGTGACTGGTCAGACTTAAGAGGCCCTCCCCTGACGTTGATTCAGATTTTCATTTTCACTATTTTGGTACTAAGTATCTGATTTTGGTTTTTCCAGACACTGTACGTAGGTTGGAGGGATGGCTTATTCCACTGCTGCCACGTTTTCGTGGAAATTTTACTGGCCGAGTATAATAATTTTATTGCGTGAGTGCATAGTCATCTGCGATTGTTGCTGCTGCTGCTTTCTCTATTGTTTCACCAAAAAATTTTACTAGCTCATCAGGTGGTCTTGATATCAGCATGTACACAGTGCTTTAACATTCCTGCTAAATCAATATCAATTGTCGCAAACTCTTAAAATCTCTTGTCAACCTCCCTTAGCAGTCAACACAACGATCGACAACTGTTTCTTTAGTGCGTGCACATTCTACATGTTTCTGGTTTGTGTGTCTTTTGGTACCCTAGGAATTTCTGTCATAGGCCTCAGGTACTAGCTCATAGGCTTTCAATATGGCCTGTTTAACTTGATTATAATCAGCACTTGCCTCAATAGCCCATTCAGAATGTACGCCTCGCTGTCTTTGCCTACGAAACACTTTGGAAAGTAACAAAGTCCACTTGGTTTGTGCCATTTTAATTTGTGGCAATTTTTGTCGAAGTGCATGAATATTTATCCACTCACTTTCCTGAAATGTTGGTACAGACCTAATGGGACGGGTTACATCAAAACCAGACGCAGTAGAAGATTCACTCTTTTCTTTTTGTTTTTTGCAACTCTAATTTCTTAGTTTCATCATTTCTTTCTGCATTTCTATTTCTTTCTGTCTCACCTCATATGCTTGTATCTTTGAGTTTCCAATTTCTATTGTACCTTTTCTTGAGATTGAATCTTTCCTTTTCTATTTCTACTCTTTCGTCCCTTTCTGTGTTTTCTAAGTTTCAGTTTTTCTAATCCATCTCTCTTTTCTCCCCGATGTTCCCTCCCCCCCCCGCCCTTTCTTTCTCTGCCTGAATCTTCATTTGTTTCTACTTCAATGCTAAATTTTCATCCTCCTAACTTGGATTGGACCTTTTCCATAAATGTTGATCCCCAAACCTTCATCCTCTACCCATGTTGGATTAATCAAGTTCTTGATAAGTTGTTTCCTCTTTACGATTTACCCACCTGCCTCATTATATTGAAATTGCCAAAAAAGATCTACCTTTCTTAATATTGGTCCAAAACATCCAGTCGGCTTATTCACAACTCTTGATCATAAAATGCATTGTGAATTCAGTTACTGTATAAATCTAATTTGCAAGATTTCAAACAAGAAGAATTTGGGTAATAACAGTTCACGAATTTTTCAAAACCATTTGCGCTACAAACAGATTGCTACGATTTTTTGTTTCCGGACCACGAGCCCCCAATTTTCTGTTACGAGACGGACTCAAGGTCAGAAAATCAACCTCCCGTGGTTCATAAAACCAAATTCACAATGGACTTTTGTAAGAGAATTGACTGACCAAGATTGTAAATTCAAGTAATGATTTTAATACGTAAATTAATATGATCAGAATCATCACAAAAACACAAATAAGTAACAATGCACAAAATTATTATCTATATTCTTACCTACTTAAAAATCAAATAAACACACAACATCTCTCATATTTCAAAGTTTACAGTTTCTCGTTGGGGTGCGCCGACCATCTCTTTAATCAGTCCCCCATATAAATGTTGGCGACACAATTCTTGCGGGTAACAGTTTCAACTAGTTCGCGTTATCGCAAACTCCTTTGGTCTAGACCGGCCGATTAATTTTGCAACTCGTAGACTTGGAGAAACACTGAAGTATACTGCAGCTTGATGGTATCCTTTGTTTCCATACAGGGTACCTGCATTAAAGTTGGAACGTCACTGGACAGAAGCAATGTCCCTGCGGGAATTTTATGTTACCTTGTGGTTCCCAAGGTCAAATTTTGAGCATACTCTGACAATTCTAGCAACTTTCCCAAATTGCTAAAATATAATAACACTTTTATAAAATCAAATGTTCTTGCAATTCTCCACCTTCTGTTTGAGAGGTCTACACTCGCTGAAATCTCTTGTCAACTGGCCAAGAGAAATAACTTGCAACATAATTTGTCCACAGCCAAATTTCCCCATATGCAACAAAACAAGGCGAAGACAAGTCCGAAATTCACAATCTTCTCAGTGCGCTGAAAAAGCATGTTTAAAGGAAGTCCCCATCTTCCACATCCTGTGCTCGAAGTGTTTTGACCTAGCAAATACACAAAGTCTATTGTTCATCAACGGTGTGCAATCTTGCTTCCAATAGGTAAACCAAAAGACCTTCTATCCAGTTCTTAGAACGGAGACGATAAGACACTGGGCCCTTTTGTCTCAGATGCGAGAATATTCTGACATGTTCACTCAGGAATTTCACCACACTAGTCATTTAGAAACTAGGGTCAATCAGACAAGTCGTGCTTACATTGCACAACCAATTGCAAGTTTCATTTTTCCAGTTCTCCTCTCATAATTTATATGCCTTAAATTTAACATGATTTATTATATAATACAGAAAAATAATAAATATTCGGGAGTCTGTCACAACATTCATAATATTTTAACCACTCAGAAAGTTACATCTCATAAAGTTCCGGGCCTTTCTTAGCCCAATCAGAAACGTCCAAAACGACTAAAACTTCTTGGAAGTGTGGGCGCATCCCCAGATAGTTGGGAGGATGTTGAGGATAATTTTGGTCTAAGTTTGTGATTTATTATAACACAATTTTGACAAGTTATTCCCTTCAAATTTAATTATTCACCCAATCATAATGCACTGTTATAAAGACTTCCAAAAGATGGTACCACAAACTAGGATACTGTATGATGTCAGTGGAGGGTGATACTAGGAAATCAGTTAAATCTTTGATGTCATCTGTAAACTTTTAATTATATTGGAATGAAAACACCTCGGATTTTGTGGGAAAATGTGATTCCCTTTACTTAATAGCAACCTATGTCACAAACATATATTTCTATACATAGTTCAGCCAACAGAGGAAGAAAAATGTACCCAATTTTTTACAAATGGTGTTCTTTTTCATTTTACATTGTATAAAACGCCTGTTTTATATTGTTTTATATACGCCTGTTTTTTACGCCGGTTTTATATACGCCTGTTTTATATATAATGAAAACATTTTAGTCACCAAGTCAAACATCAAAATGCTGAAAGAGATTTCATAAATTATTTTACGCAATTTTTTTGCAGTGGAGAACAGCTGCAGTGCATTCATTTCTCAACCCAGGTTAAAGATTTAAAACCCCAATAAATCAATCATTTAACAATCAATTTTCAATCAATCAATCAATCTTCGATAATTGGTAATTTGTTTTTTTTCCTTATTTAGTTACTCTCATTTCTGACGTAGTGGACAGCGAGATTTTAACGTTGACGATCAGACAGAATCTTGCCGTAGACTTAGACAAGAAGATTATCGGCGTCGAAGAAACAGTGTATTACGAAAATGGGGATGCATTTGCCGTTAAAGTTATAGAAGATTTCGCTAAGGTAAACCACGTTCATTCCGGAGTAACCGAAATTAATGAACAAATATAAACAATTGCATGCAAAAGCGGTCTTGCTTTTGTATAGCAGGAAGATTTGGTAGAGGGAAAGAAAGTAGGGGAGTGAGATAGAGAAAGAGAGACAGACAGAGAGAGAGTGACAGACAGACAGACAGAGACAGACAGATAGACAGAGACGTTTATTTTGTTCTTATGGAACATCAGCTTATTTTTTGTCATGTGATAAAGTCAGCTTCATCAAAGCTTCTTCAACAATATGACAAATTTGAGCAAATAAATATATTATCGGTTTTTTTCAAAATCAATTTTAGGTTTGTAATTTATGAAAATAATTGTTGAAAACACTCCATTGTTTGTTTTTGTTGATCTTTTATGCTTGAATGGTGCATTCAATACATGGGAATGAAGTAGTTGTTTTAATGTATAAATAATCAGGAAATGAACTAAGCTTGACCATTCGTCTTTAAAGGTTCAAAGAAATATTTCGATGCATCCGTATTTTCTGTCATATATTATAGTGCTTCCATAAAGATAGGTTTCTTACCTTTTATTTGGCTACAAAATTGTCTTAAAGTGAAAACAAAAGGTGATTTTCATATGCTTCTATTTTATTATAAATCATGGGCTGAATTTCCTATTTGCTCATATAGGAATTTTTTGGCATTATTGAGAAATTTAAAAAAGCGCCGGGTAGGGAATAAAGGTTGGGCATGTTTTTTGTTCGTCTTCATGATTGAATATTAATATTTGTTTACACTTTCGCAAGTCTTCGACATGAATCTAGCAGGACATTTTGGGTGCGTAATTGCGCGGATTCGGCTATTTTCGCCGCAGATTGGTGGTGAATATACCAATTTATCGGTGCGCGGAAAATGCGGAATTGCCGCAAATTCCGTTTTCTAAACACTGATCGTCTAGACTCTGTAAAAAAAAAAATCGCTAAAATCCCTGAAAATTCCATAAATTCTGGCGGGAAAATAAATGATCAAAACACAACTTGACTCTGGACAATTACGATACAACTGGAACTTCTACTCTTCAGAAATTTTGCCGATAAAAAAATCAGGAAAATTGCCCGACATAGGTTTTTAATCGATGGCCCCGGTCGATGGCCTACTTACGAAATGCGACAACGCCCGACCTTGGTCAACATTAATGTTTATTTTTCTATATATTTAATTGGTTGATTTTAAGATAAGTTTGCCAACCTTTTTTATATGGATTCCATTTCTCCTGTTTAGATTCTTTACATTGCCAACATCTCTATTTTGTCTCTAAATTGCTAGTGTTAGGTCATATCAACAACTTATATTGCAGTTCTTTGTGAAAAACCAACACTAAAGCGTTTTAAAGCGGTCTTGAAGGTGGAATTTACGACTGTTTCTAGACCAAAAAAAGTCGGATCCCGACATTTATTAGTAAACAAAGCATATAAATCGTCACTGCTTGACAAATACAACGTGTTGCACTAAGCCACTTCCAGGGGTCTTTAACCCTCGTCTTACCAAGGGGGGGGGGGGGGGGGGGGGTGGTAGTTATTCCCTCCCCCAGCGAACTTCGCTCCGGTACGCTAAAATGCCAAAAGCTTGCGTAAGAAGCTTCTAGGTAATCATTCTCTTAGCCTTGGTCATTTTAGCGAAAATAATTTTTGGGGTTTGCCATTGTGAAAGTAATCATAGTCCGGCTGGTATCATAGTCCGGGATTCATAGACGACAACGGAATAAAGCGTGAAACTAATGTTGCGTGTAGAGTCAACTGAATCGATTGCCCTATTGTTCACCATTGTTCCCGGACTATGAGCCCCGAGGACTATATCTCCTGCCACACCGTCAAAGTCGAAGGGGAAGGGGGGGTTGCCACCAAAGGATATTTTATGGTGCATTTTGGCTCTAAAACTCTATGTTTAGGTAAAACTAGTCACTTGCCATCATTTAGAGCTGAAAACCGCATGAAAATCCGATAATCCTAACTTTTAGCGCAAAATTGGATTTTCGCTTTTTTTTTGTGTGGAAAATACCAATTTTGTGAAATTTATGACGTCATTGTGACGCCATACTAGAAAATTCAGAATATAATTTACATTGAAATATATATTGAAATATAAGCATATAAAATCACTTTTTTCATTTTTAAGACATTTCGATATTCAAATACAAGGAAGGAAATCTTTTGAGTGTCTAATCTATCTAAAATCACTACATATGACAGAAAATATGGATGAATTGAGATCTTTTGTGTCACCTTTAAGGTTTTTAAAAAGTTACATTTAGCAAGAATATTACATCAAATCTCTAAAATCACAATTTTATAATAGATATGATTTACTAGACATAAATTTAACTATGAGCAACGGAGTTTGTTATTTTAATTAATTGCGAATATAAAGTGAATAATACAAGCGTTATAAATAATTCATGTGTAGGTTAGTTGGGAAACCCCCTCAAAGTGCATTTTTCTTACTCTACACAATTGCGCCCTATGTTTTGAGAAATTCTGCGTAGACGTTTCACATAGAAGTCCCATGGATGCAAATGAGGTATTGTCATTCATTCCGTCAAGCACTACTGCACAACGTCATACAGTCCATGACTGATGCAATTGTAATACCTCTTTGTCATCAATGGGATTCTATATAAACGTCTACCACTCCGGTGGCCGACGTCTTGTTTCACGTATCTATCTAACCCTTACTCAGCATTGCCTCTAAAACTTTTCAAGTGAGTAATTAACACTTAAGTGCCCAAGGGGGGGGGGGGTCCATAGTACACCCAACATTTGGGATTTTTTTTGCGATTTCGCGGTTTAGCAATCAAATTTTTCAAGGAGTTTTTTGCTAATTGTCTGCTTTGAATACGTACGCTTCTCCTATACTAAAAAATTTCAATCCGTCCACTGCTTCATTAGAATAATTATGTTGGGTCCCTGGAACCCCTCTTGTCAACTACGGATTGAACTCAAGATATGTACCTAATTACAAAAATTAAAGTAATAAATCTTGGGATTTATTTGCTTAGATATATACCTTAGAGGCGAGTAATTAATACTGAATAATACTTAATCAAATAACCTTTTTATAATGCTGATAGCATCAATTTTAATTTTGTCCAATGGGGGAAAACGTACTCTGAACGTTGTAGTCTATGGGAAACCAAGGTGATTTTGAAAGTTTCTGAGAAAATTGTGATAAATTATTGCTATAGTTTGCAGTGATTTTTTAATTGGTTATTCTAGATAGATATAATGAATTATTTTTGGTTCAAACCTTATATGAGTTAGCTGATTATGGAAATCTGCGAACCACTCTTTGTCGGAGAGTGACCATTTCAATTGGGTCATAGCATAGGTCAAAGTCGGATTTTCATTTTTAATTGTGGGTATGTAGTTCTTACTTGACCCCCATTTACTTGTGTTATGGTCATGATCAAACTCCCACTGGAAAGTGGGTTATCTGGGGTGGGTCCCTAGACCCCCCCCCCCCCCCGGGCACTACTGAAGTTTTTTTAGCTTGGGTACGTAATGTAATAAAGCTTGAGTATATTTTTCACACATCGGCCAGTCACATCCTCTGACATCAGTTATTTGAAGACTTGTATTGTAACAACAATTAAACAAATGATTCTTCAAAGGAAAAAGAATGAGCATCGATTTACCACGGTATTTCTTTTTTTGGTTTCTCCTGTTTTTATTAGGGTGTGATAATACCATTACTGTCTGTCGTGTTAAGCAAGGCTGAAATTCCTGATGGTTACGGTGGATTGAACCTGCATTCCAGGTAAAGAAACTCACTAAGTTAGCATTATTGTAAGTATCGGGTGTCTAAAAAAAGAATCCCTAAAAGCGCCCTCATTTCACACGAAGAGAAAAAAGTAAACCTTACAACCCCTCTGTAAAGTGGCTTTCGTTATGTTTTTCCCGACACAGAAACACTTTTTCAAAGGACAATATTGACCACGTTATGGCCGATTTAAAATTTGTAACCATTTTTTTCATTTATCCACGGTTTGTTCGCTTTTAGCTCTTTTTTACAATACACATTCTCCACACATTCTTTTGTTTATGGTTTCTTCCTTTTCTTTTGTTTTGCGGGCAAAGGTCACATCTGATATTGAAAAGTGTCGTTTCACTTATTATAAATGCCAAGATCTTGCTTCATTCTTCTTTACTGCGCTGCTCTCCTCCCTTGCTGCCTCTAAGACCAATGAAGACTGATGCAGGCTTGCGCTCGCTCCGCTTCTTTGTCCTTTTCAATGACCGACTTGCGAATCATTCTTGTCTGTCGGATGCTTGAAAATGCAGATACAGAAAAATGAGTCAAGATCTTTGAATTTCTAATCATTGAAACTTAAATTTTAATTATTGAACTACCTCACTCATAAACTACCAGCTAAATGTACGTACGATCTAGCAAGCAGAGAAGTGGGGGAATATCTAGTTTGTTTGTTTGTTTATTTATTTATTTCTATGCAATAACAGTCATTATTTACTTTAACACTTTCCGATTAGGCCAACCCTCATAGGCGTTGACGGCTCTCACCGCCTTACTGGCGTCTCTTTGACGTGAAAGAAACATGGGCTGGTAACGAAGACTCTAATTAACATAGGGGGAACGTCACAGTGCCACGGTCCTTCCATGATTTGCATACCAAGTTCAGAATCAATTATGGGGTAATACTAGCGCAGATCCCCCAGGTAGTGTACCCTCATGAAAAAGGATCTGGGAAGCAGTTAAAATGGGCAGATGGAATTGGTGTGGAAATTTGAATTTTTCCTAAAAATGTGTAAATGTGACTAATTGCTGTTCTACCGTGAGAGAGATTTGGGAGGGAGAGAGAGAGAGAGCGAGGAGATAAGAGAGAGAGAGAGAACGAGGCGCG